>JAPYZR010015170.1:0-11486 GCA_030522945.1 Trichopria nigra
CAAAAAAATATCAAGAAAATCTAAACATATTACATTGAAATTTATAGGGTTTGTCGTGTGTTCTGTAGCATGCTTTAATGGAAAAGCGAGAAAAATGAAATTTTCGAGTCCGCTTTTCTGAAAAATGTGTGAATGCTGTGAATGGTGCCTTTGTGTTGTTCCAATGACTAATATAATTTTACCTAATATAGTTTATTTATTTCAAAAAGCATAATTTTCACCTTTTTTGTCGTCATAAATCTTTGATTTCATTTTTTAATTCATTCATCAAAATATACAAACGGCTTCTTAAACGCGCAGTTTTAATGTGTTTTATACAAAAGTCACAATCTCCTTAGATAAGCACATCAACAAGGCTCATTATGTTGAGACTCCTATTGTACTTTATTGTAATTAAGGAAATTACAAATTGTACATATTTCACGTTTTTCACGTCGAGTTTTTAATTTCCTAATAAATTTTATTTCTACATTTTGTCACGTACTTATTTTGTTACGTACTTTGTAATGCAATAATAAGGTTGAACCCCATAAAGATTATTGGAACAGAATTTTGCCTTATTGCGATATTGGATTTATTCACGTTTAAAACGTCTACTTCATAATTTATACGTTGCACTGTTACACTTTAGCAACATGATAGAATTTCATTTAAAAAATGAAAAAGAAAGGAAACGTTTACAAACCGAACGAAAATCTCAACAAAAAATACGATTTACAAAGTAAAGGGATTATCAAAAAGCGAGAAAAACTTTGCGCCTTTATTTTGGATTTTTGCATTTTACATGAAACATGATAAAATCAAGATGTTCGATTTTTTTAATGCTTAATGTTGCCGATGATTATGTGTACATTTTGGTATCAATGAAGGGACTCGTATATATGATAATAATTTGTTATTAGTGTCCGTTTATATGTATTAGTTTCCTCCTGCCTAGAACATCAATAATTTCTACTTATTCCAGAACCAAATATGAAACAAATTTTTTTGTATGTTGTTTATTCGTGAACATATATATTATATGTATTTGGAAATTAATAAGAAACCTATCATTTTATTCGTTATTAAGAAAGAAAGTGTTAAAGAAATAGTGCATACATATTACGATTGCAGGTGTATATCATTTTGCTTGCAGAGTGAACGATGTTGGAAAGTGGCAACGCAGCGAGCCCTCTAGTGTCAGCCATCGAAGCCGTGGTGTACATTAAAATTTGTCGTACTAACAAAAAAACCTGCACCCGTTTGAAATAGCACACTGCATTATTACCAAGTTTCGCACTGTGAAATCCCATGACACTCTTAACACATGGCCCGTCTGGAGAGTAAGTCGGCTTTTTCTGTGTTCCTCTTTAGAAAATAATCGATTCGATACCTTTTATAAAGTTTATATTTAGTTATTATATATTAATTGTGACTTTGATATTTCAAAGGTTTATTTTGTATCAACATTTTAATGTTTATGGTGTGAGTGTATGTGCGAAGTTTGCATTTACCATCGGTATTACTCGATATACATCGATATTTAAAAAAGTTAAAGAAAATATACTGTGTGATAAAATCAATTGAATTGGGTGTCCATTAAGTCGCGGAACGGGTTATTAACTTAAAAAGAATAAAGGTTGACCGCTCCCCCCGCCCCCCTCCACGAGGGTATTGAAAATTTTAAATGACAACATAGTTAGAGTGGGGACCCAGTAGATAGAAAGGCCATTTCGAAACGAATATAAAACAGCAGGCAAAAGGCCACTGCGATCATTTTTTTGAACACTTTTTTATTGGCTCGTTTATCAATTACAACAAATGCTCATAATGTCTGCCCTCCTATACTTGACAATTATATTTTGAGTGTCTCCACGGAAAATAATCCAAATGTGCCAAATCGGGAGATCTTAGCAGCCATTTTTTAATGCACCATGTCCGCCTATCCATCTATTTAAAAAGTTTGCATCCAAAACTCGGTGCTCTGTCATGCTGGAAACATAACTGCCCGGACTCATCGTTAGGGGAGACATTTCTATAGAGGGTATAATTTTTTGAATTATAGCATACTTTCCTACGCTTCAGCGTCGAGGTATCAAAGAAAAAAAACCGATTAAAACGTTCACAATTTCATCCAGTGAAGAAAGTTTCGATGATTCACATTTCCATTGCGATTTGAAAGAAAGCTTCATATGTAAAAATAATTTTATTAACAAAATCGTCTGCGCATTCCGTCAATTTACTCAGCTCATTACAATGAGCTCTGCATATTGTAATAATTTATTATAAAAAGTATTAATCTCGGTTCAGAAAATTTAGTCGGAAACGATGGATCGTAAGGACGAAGACTGTAGTGAAATGGACCATCTTATTGGCCTCCTTTTTTGACACAACTCAATTTTACCTAAAATCGATACTGTATAAATTAATAAAAATAATAAAAATCCATTAAGAGACTTTGTTGTCGTTCTACTATGCTAGAAATTTGCATTTCGACTAGGGTGCTAATGTTAAAAAAAGATGTTGCCCGACATCCAGTTAGAACAGCATTGCGATCAAAGTGTTGGCAATAAAGACCTTAGTCTATTCGCATCAATATAAAAGCTCAGAAAAATATAGTAATAATGCTTATGATAAAACGTAAGAGTAATTAATGGTTGTTATCTTTCAGTACCGAGTATTGTGGTCCATAAAGGTGGCAGGTCGCAGAGTCGGCCCGAAAGTCCCACCGTGGTGTGCGAAGGAATGCCCTCGTTGCCGACGTCCAGGCAAGGACTCGCCGTCAGCAACTCGGCCGCCACCGACTCGGATATGCTAGACGGCAGTGTCGCGGCGAGCAATAGTTCCAGCCCCACGTCACATTCGCAGCACCGACCTTCACCAGGCGCTCCGATTGATGCCAAATCCGACACGGAGAGCAAGAACTATCGCAACAGAGTGAGTTCAGAGCCCCTCGAAGCCGTTGCGGCGCGCTAATACCTTTGTCTCGTACGATCCGACGAACAATCCGATAGTGTCCTTGACTCGATCTGCACTCCGTAGGCGAATACAAAAGTGAAATTATTAGTCAGAAGCCATGCGATGAGGGAGTCAACATCACCGCCTCGCGAGCCACACTATGGCTCGACCTCGCCGTACAGCCCCCAGCCAGCCGAGGGGGAGAAGAAATTCGCCAGTACCAACAGCCTATCACCGAACTCCCTGACCAGTTCGAAGCAGCTCAACAACAATGAGTCGATGTTCAGCAACAGCAACCTGTGTCCAAATCAATCACCGAAACAGATGCGGAATTCAGCAACCTCGCCCACATGTCGCTCCTTGCCCAGAAACGGTACGTTTTTTGGCATTCTGGACTAATGTGAGGTAGATGTCAATACAAAAAGAAAGATGTCGACGGTAGTGTAGCGGGATTTCTCTCTCGGAGAAATTGACAACGTCTCATTTTTCATAAAGCATGACAACATCTCATGTGCGATACGAACCTAGCAACTTTTTAATGTATGTAAAATTGACAAGAACCTATGTTTTGTACAATCGGTCCAAGGATCCCCAATCCGTCTCGAACTTTAATAATCGGTATCATTTATTCGCTCTCGTCTATCCAATAGTGCCTTATTTCGTCAAATTCAAACTGTCGTATAAAAATTTAACCGTTTGGGCAATTCTCATACTTGGAGTTTATACGCGTGAGGGCCATGATACTATAAGATTATAGATTTTCCACTCAAGTACGCAAACTTTCATAGCGATGCAGTAAATAAATCAGTAATAAATGTGAAATTTTAGGTCGACATATTGAATTTGGCAGGATTTCTACCCACTTCTTCCACTATTTCATGAATGTTCTAATTCCTAGGCAAATAAGTCAAATAAAGATCCCAATAAACCAAAAGGGATCGAGAGGTCCAGAAATGGGATTTAACAATGAAAATATGAATTCTTTTCAATTTTTAGGATTCAAAAGAATTCAGGTTTTCTCTACTGAACCTCACTATCGGAAATCTCAATCTCTTTCGAATTCAATTGAATACATTTTCATTTGCTGGGCAAAGTTCGCATTGCTCTACCTTCCAGTAAAGTTACATTGAAAATGTAATTGGTCTTTGACAGTCCATCAATGTTGTGCTTTTTGTGTACTTGCTCAGAATAATATCAACAAACAAATTTTTCAGGTCCTTCTAGTCCCTCTCAGGCTCACTCTCCAAAGAATCCCGTTTCTCCCACTAATGGCAAATCAGAAAATCAACGAGCCAAAATAAATAACGCAAACCTTATCTCTAAATGTAATAACTGTGTGAAAAACAGTCAAAATGAACGTCCTGGCTTGTTGCAAACGCCGATCTCACCATCCAAGTCCAATCAGGCTTATCAGCACTCCGGGAAGGGCTCGAACCTGGCTCAAAACAATCAAAAAAACTCGGAACAGCGCAGATCGCACAGTTTCAATTGCAATAACCAGTGTTCGGCACAATGCGGCAATACTTTGTCCGTCAGTCGGTCGAATTCCCGGCACAAGCTCAGGCATCAGAATTCGTCGCAGGGTAGCTACGACAGTGCCTCTCCGTCCCTCTCAAGAGGTAAGTTACTACTGTTAATCACCGATCCTCATTTCTATTTTGATTCTCCAATATACAACATTACATTAAATATTCTGCTATCCCCGTCCAATTCTGTACAGCTCCCTGTAAAAATCTGTACATTCTCCGGTTTTTAAGGATATTTGCGCACGCCCAGTGCAATAAAAGTGCTTTAAAAACAAACTTTCGTCAAAAAGTGTGGGGGCGGGATGAGAGGGAATATTACGGGGTGCCAACTTGGGTGGCCTGTTGACTATAGAATTGGACGGAGACGAGGACTGCATGAGTGCATTCGGCGTTTTTTACATTATAATAAATTGTTTCAATATCAGATAGCAGCACCGAGTTATATACGGACAGCACCGGCATTGATCTCGAACAGTTCATCGCCGAGACCATCAATCGGAATCAAAAAGACCGAACCGTCCTGCTGAAAATCGAGAAAGACCTGATTGAGTTTGCGAAAGATCGGCAAAAAGTGTCGCACAAGTTCCCTAACATGTCGTCGTATAATCGGATGCTCGTGCATCGGGTGGCTGCGTACTTCGGTATGGAGCATAACGTGGACCAGTCGGGCCTCAGCGTGATCGTGACTCGAACGAAAAACATGCGGATACCAGATACCCGATTCAAGGAGCATATCCACGACGACCTAATCCTTAACGAGGAGCCGCGTCGGAGCATACTTAAAAGAGACTCGAGTTCCTTCGAGGACAGTTTCAAGTCGCCGGACCGACTTTCGGGCGACTATTGTCGTCGAAGCAAGAGCTTCGAGGAACGTGAGGAGGAGTACGAGAGAGCTAGGAGAAGGATATTCAAGGAAAATAGTGGCGAGAGCGGCGATGTCACTTCCTGGCCGTACTGGTCCTCGTCGGAGAGCTCCGACGCGTCAGCACGCTATCGACTTTTGCATCCATCGGATCATTCCGCTAGGTGTGCTTGCGCTACTTCGTGCGTGTAAGTGAATTCAGACAACCATTTCTGTTTTGCTACGTATATGTAAAATTAAAGTGAATGCTTTGCGTTTTCTCTGTGCATTTTTATTTGGCGAAGTCTGGGTCGTTCGGTTTTTAAAACCAAACTAAACAAAGATAACTTTTTCATTCAACTAGACAAACGAGGCTATTGAAGGGAGAATCTCTCGATGGGCGAGACTCGCAGCGTCCCAATCAGCGACCGTCGGTATCCAAATCTTTCAGTTTTGGAGGGTACACGAGAGGGATGCTTTCGCGCGGCGATAGTGTTTTGTCCACACATAGTGCAGAGGCTCGCTTAATGAAACAAGGTAAGAAAATTAAAATATTTTTTTAATTTAAATATTTTTGAAATTTAAACAATCTGTTAAACTATTCGAAATTAAATTTAATAGAAAAAATATTTAGATTCAGGTGCTAGCACGTGTTCGCGTTTGAGTCCATCACAGAGCAGCAGCGGCTACAAATCTCAGAGCCAGCGGAGCGACGCGACGATATCGCCGTCCTTATCGCCGTCGCCAGTGCCGAACGCTACGTGCGGCCACTCTCAGATATCTAGTCAAGACGCTGCATCGCCTGATCCTGGCGGCCAAACAGTCGTATGGGCGGTGACGAACATCTCCAGTGTTCCGCCGGGCAGTGTTATTATAAATCCGCAAAACAACCAGCCGTACACAAATCCAGACGGATCTGTATATCGCTTCGATCCTGATAATCCACCTAAGTTGTTTGTCGAGGAACCGGCTGAAGGAGCGAATCACCCTGCGGCACCGACGGAACCATCAAAGTCCAAGTTTGACAAAAAACGTTCGGCGAAAGCGGCTCCAACAACGGAGACGTTGTCACAAGTGTCAACGACAACGACTACGACGACTGTTACGAATTCGTCTACGTCTCCAAGTTTGCCACTTCCGTCGCCTTCGCCGCCGCGAGCACCATCGCCGCAGCAGCAACAGCCGGCTCAACAGCAGAAGCAGTCACCCCAATTGCAACATCAGTCGCCTCCAATGCAGCATCAGCAGCAGCAAACTCTAGTCAGGACAGCAACGGCGCAGCCTTGTAATCATAATCAACCAGCGCAGCCATACGCGACTTTCTTACCTACCTCAGAACCGTTCAGCCCAGGTGTGTATCCACCTTCTGCAGGGCAACAAACTGTGATGATGGCTCCCCATCCGAATCAGGTTCAGCCGAGCGTACTGAACAATGGACAGGGAGATGCTGTGTTTAATCATAATTCCGTTTACGCAAATTACACGGCACCAGCGCAACAGCAAGCGGCGCCGCCTAGTGGGGTGAGCAACAAAGCCCATTTTTAACGAATACTCTAATTCTTCGACTCACTCGTGCATTTAACCCGTTTCAATGAGAGGCCTTATTCAAACATCATAGTGTACTTGCAAAATTAATGCTAAAACAGGATCTTTCGCTAATATTTGAAATTCCACATAAAACGTTTTCTCACCCTTATGAGTACTCTATTTGCACGTATCTGTATGTTAGGAAGTGGCCGAATTATCCAGTTACTTCGTGGGGATGAATGTGTACGATCAGCGGGGTGCCGGCGACAGTCAGTCAACGCCTCCGCATCCTTACACTCAACCTCCTCCTGTGACAAATCAAACAATGGCGAATGTTCAAGGCTTGCAACCGAATTATTGGCAATCACCGCCGAACCAAATGCCGGTATATTATACGGTTAAAATCTATTTCTGAAAGCACGTATATTGTTACCGTAAATTGATGAATATAATAATAACAGATGTGCAATTCCCTAATATAGATCTTATTAAGTTATTCATTTTTATTTGTATTTGTGATTAATTACAATTGCATTTTTGGTATTGCATTCGCGATTTTTCTTATTAAACGTAATTCTTAAAACAAATATAAATCGATGTAACATAAAACTTTTAAAAACGCGAATATGACAATCTCGAGTTTAATCGTGGATCAGAAAATTGGAAATAAAATGATCATTTCAGCCGCAACAAGCCATGTACTTCGTGCCTCCCCCTAGGACGATATCCGTTAATCAGAATCAAGGAGAGAGGCAGCAGTTGTCTCAGCAACAGAGGTTCGCCACCGGATATGCCCTCAATTTGCAGACTATGACTCCTTCGACGCAATCAAATTGTAAGTTTCGATATATATTAATTTCCCATTGGTTTCTCATTCCTTGAATTTGTTATTGTAGGGAGATTTTCTAACGACCCTATTCAAGATAAATCGTAGTTTTTTATTTAATGAAATTATAACTTGTTAAGCATTATTCACCAAAGGACTTATTAATGATACCACTGGTAAAAAGTGAAAGATCGCTTTCCATTTTTCTTGTTTGTATCATTCGAATTGTTTGAACATTTGAACATTCCGAATAAAATTCGAATCAACTCGACATAAAATATTGACAATAATTAATAAAAAAAAAAAAACAATAAATTGACTGCCAACCAATAAACGTGGTACGACAACGAAATAGTGCAACCTATATACATAATTACAATATCAGGGGACCTATATATAGGCATTTCTGTGGAACTTTTAACTTTTAGGTTTAAAAATAAAATGAAACTTTGTTTTAGAGGCACAATCTTTTTCAAGTTATTTTTCGTTGTGTTGTCGTCTTGAATAACGACAAAATAATCGCGGTACTGATTTGCCGAAAATGCTGAAGTAATTAAATAAGTCACTAAATTTTTCATTTAATCTGATTAATTCCGCTGGTCACAAATCAGTTTTCAAATTTCCGAAATCCAAAATGGCGGATTCAATGTGTCGAATATAAACTTAAAGAATAATGGTCGTAATTGTCCAACCGAGGTGAGGAGATGCTATGGATTTTTATAAAATTGAACGCTGCAGAAACTACGTCGGCACAATTACAAAAATTAATTTTCTCAAAAATCGCAGATACCCGAATTCATCGATTTTATTTACTCTTTTACAAATGAGGCACATCTCGTTATGGTGCATTTTTATGTTTCACGCTTGTCCCAATATATGTGAAAATAAATTCAGGTTCCTCCAAAATGCGCACAACATTATCTAGCAACGGGAATGAAAAGAAAAACTCTCCTTGGTGTACCCCTAATCAACTATAGCGATTATTTTTTCATAAGCGTTGAATAATTATTTTATATACTTGGCTATCAGAAGTAGGATGTGATTGAAGGAATTGTCAATAAAAACTATAGGATATCTGATTTCTAATTGACGGTACCCGAAAATTTAAAATTTCCAGTGAAATGCCTGCGTATTATTGTTCTTATATGTGCAGGTGACGTGTATATATTGAAATGAATATTGTCTAATTTAAATTAAATGCAAATCAGGTTGAAAACCATACTGAATCAAATAACTTTAAATGGGTAATGTTCAGTCGTAAATTGAAAAGAACGGGTGCAAAATATTGATTTTTTGCTGCTGGACAATTACATATAAATCTGACACCTTCACACCGCTCACACACACATGTATATATGTATATATTGGATATAAGCCAGTGAATATTGTCATCAAAAATTAGCGGTTCGCACAAGTAATTGATGAATTCACTGTTGCAGCATAATTTTATTAATATCTGATTTATGTCATAATATCTCTGTTTACTTTTACTTGTGATTTCGATAATGTAAATTTATTAATAAAAAAAAAGATACCTAACTATATAGTAGATTACCATTGGTAATGTGAGTTACACGTGTGGAAATACATACAAATCTATCTAAGTTAGTGTTTTTTATTCTCAGCGAATTATGTGAGCAGTTACCCAGTTCCTTACAACTCGATGCAAGGAATTCCATCCGCTGGGGGAGATTACGCGTGTCAACCTCCGGTTCATATGGTTCCTACTTATTACCCACAGGGGCAACCTGGCATTCAACCACCTCCAGTTATGTACAGAGTGCCTACACCGCCTAGCACTCCAACGTCGAGTCAGGTATTGACCACAAGCGATTAAAATTTGTTTAAATTTAAGTTTTTAGAATTTTGATATTTTGACCGTTGACGGGGTATATATTCAAGGATTTGGGAAATTTAAACTTTGGAAACAACAACGCAATTTTGCAGATGCCTGGTGTGCCATTGATGTACATGAATTCTGGCGGTTATCCTCCTCCAACAATGATGTCTACGGGGTCGTACGGGCATCAAATGGGTCCCGGCGGAACTTCGCCCGCTCCGGCAGGGGCATACATGACATCTGCATTGGTTCCCAATCATATCTTCAGGCAAAACGTACCTGTGCGAATTTTATATTTGTAGTAAATAAATACGGTCTCGTTCGATTTTGTTTTCTTTGCGTTTACCATATTTTTGCCCGATGAAAGGTTACTAGTTGACCGAACGAACAAAGTGTCCCACGTTTTTTGGCAGTAACTCTTATTGAACGAACAAAATTATTCCCTATTATATTTACATTTTACGATATCTTAATAATCTATATAGGGCTTCTGATTACGATTCTCAAGCTACATTTTCAAATGACGAATCTGAAGACTGATTTTGAAAGAAACTGAAACTTGATTCAATGAAATTAATTAAAACGTATTTATTAAGGTAAGTTATTAATATGTTTTACGTTACGTAGTTGGTTACGGGAGTTCGCGCGTCCACGCCTGGTAGTTCACAACGAGCAAGCAGATCGCCGACACCGGCACACGAATTTTTCGGATGCGGTAGCGGTGACAGAAACGCACAACCTCCACCACGTTACCCACTGCCAATGTATCAGGGTGTCCATATCGTTCAAGGTACGTGTATAGTTTGTACATTCAATATTCGAAACTTTCATTGTCACTTTCCAAATAATTTTGTCAACAGTTTTTATTCTTCCATTAATCACATCATCATATTTCAATTTTGCAAATGATTCTCTAATGTCTCTTTTGTTATTATTATTATTTTGTAAGTCAACTTTTTAAAATATTTGTTTCTTAAAATAAATGTTTATTCCAGTAATCCTCGTTTTTAAATTTATTATTATTTGATTTAATACGCATGTATAGTTATTATAGGAGATATGAGACTGATGCATTCGGGTTTATTAGGTAATCCGCGACTTCAGTATGCACCAGTACCATCACCGCCTGTTGTTCAAGGTTGCCCGCGACCGTACAGACCACCTTCTTACGCCTCGAACGCTTCAGGGTGTGGTACGCCACCGGCCTTCGAGGGAAGGAATCCAAAAATCCGAAAACCGAGGTACCCTGAATGAAGACTTAACAAAAAAAAAATAATTGAATAAGAGCTTCTCTCGTTCGCGTTTGTGATGATTAAAAATTATAATGCAGGTCCAAAATGACAACTCTGCCACCAACTGGAGCGAGGCCCAATCATTATCAAGTCCCTTCCATGTCGCCGCTTTCCTCTAACGCACCGAAAGACATCAGAGAAGGTAAGAAGCACTAGAACGTGATAGCAGAAACATATACGTATCGAAAGATCCCCCACTGAGTAGAGTCTAGCCTTGACTTCTTATTTCATTCCGTACAATCCAACTCGTTCTCGTTGCTCCCTTATTACGACCAGGATTAAAAGCGATTTTTTGACGCGTCTTTTTGTGTCCTACCTAAAAGCTAAACCTGTGGAAGACAATATGATATAAGGTACGGAATTTATGTCAAATAATATCTATATCGGAGTGTTGTTGCAACTTAGGCGCTTCTCGATGTACGCTCTTCATCTATCCCATAGTCATCTTTTGCAAAAGTTACGCAAATGAACAATTTTCTATTTTGAAATTTCTATTGGTGATTTCTTTCTGTATAATGTCGTCTATTACCCAAATCTGTAGATTAATTATCTCACCTCATTGATCTCAATCAAGTCCAAAGTAATTCATATGACAAAAAAAAAAAAAAAACGAAGAATGTTTGTTCATGGTTATACACAAACGGAAACATCATTTCTTTGCACTCTTTCATTACATGTTTTTTTTTAAATTTTATCA
>JAPYZR010015198.1:0-10714 GCA_030522945.1 Trichopria nigra
TTACATTTATGTGCGGTGCACGCTAAGAATGTTGGTTTGTGATTGGCTAATATTTATCATATGCGATAATTATCACCGATTTCGAGAATTGACTCCCAGAATCGCTAAAGGAATTTGTAACTTACAACAATATTCAAAAAGATTTGATGGTTGTTGACTGGTTTCTAACGTTGAATTTTACAAGTGTTTTTTATAAAACTTGAAAAAGAATAATAAGGAAGTTGTCGCAATTAGCTGTACTATAAACAATAGATGGTCAAAATAAACAAACACTCGCTACTTTAACTCACGTAAAATCTATTTCATGAGCTCAGGATTGAAATCTGAAACTGTCTTTGTCGATTTCAAAAAGTTGGAAAGGGTTATAATAAGAATGGAAAAGAAACGTTGAAAAAGAATGTTTAAAGATAACGCTGAAAGTTCAAATATAAACTACTTTATTTTTAGGGATAGAACATCTCGCTGCTGGAGTAACCTATAAGTGTCATATAGAAATATTAGGAGAGACCTCGTGTATAAATCCTAGAGAGATTGAAAGACATGATTTATCCGACTCAAATATTCGAAGACGAAAGCCATTCTTCGCGATATAGTCTGTTACAGTTGATGGTTAAAATGATTGATTCTACTCGCAATGTAGCGAATTAAGGAAGAGGGTGATGAGATTCCATCTATCTAAGCTGGGAATAATCGTAACTAGGAGCAATCTTAGCCGTATGCAGTGCTGCTTTAAAAAGACCCAAAATACTTTGATGATTCTATAGACGCAATGTTTTATAGCATATATAGAGTTTAACATTTTCCCCATTTTTCAGGTGGAAAAGATTGTATTAATCCTGAACAAGTCCCACAACGCAATTTTACAACTTGAGATTTCTGTTGTTTCAATAAACCCCGCACATTTATCCCGTTACCATAATTATTAATGTATAATGTTAAATTTGTCGTGCATCGGAAAGAGATTTATAAATCCCAAACATTCGGAATTGTTTCATCTTCTGAAAATTGCTCGTCATGACGATATAGTAACAGTACTAGATCTATTTCGGTGCTTCCTTTGCGTTGGTGGCCAATGCCGCGTCACAGGCCTCCAAGTCTCACTCCGCAGGCTTCACTGAATAGCTATTCAGACAACCGAAAACAAATCACCGGAGGTCGCATAAAGCTGAAGTTGGAGTCTGACGAATCCGCAAAAGGACATATCTGTCGCGGGCTTCGCGTACTAAAATTGCGCTAACTGGAATACAGTAGTGCATCGAATACAGGTGAAGTTATCCCGCATTAAAGTTTTCATCCGACAAAATATCCGAAACTTGACATTTGATTTTTGTTACTTTTTAATAAGCGACCTAATATTGATAAGCGACGCTTATTTTGAAGTCGATCGTATAGGAAAATACGTATCTTGTGCGCCTTAAAAATGATTGGTTTATTGATTGCGATAAAACTGGATTCTTCGCATAAAAACACGGGCCCTCAATATTCAAGTAACGAGTTTAAGATAAGAAAGATCGTCAATTTTCCATGTATATATCCAGACGTAATTTATAAACGATTTTTTTTTTGTTTTTTTTTTTTTGTTTAATACGACGAGAGCAATTACAAACTGGCCCGAATTGCAAAAGGAAATTCGTTGTTGAAATTCCGGTAAACGTTATGTAACACCATTTGGACAGAGTGACTAAACGTTTTCGTTTAGCTGAATCACGCCTGCATCGTCAGTCCTCTTATAGCGGCACTACCGTTTGCTTGATGCAAAATCGGTGTCTTTATTTGCTTATCATTTATGTGCTTTAAATGTTAACGTTGTTCTTTTTAACCACTATATATGTCGTTGTCATCGATAAATATACGGGATAGGAAAGGAGCCTGATAAAGTTAAAGAACCTGAAAAATAAACCTGAAACTCGAGTTTCCTCATGATCCATGGCGGCGGTGTGCGCGGCATATTATTAAAGGGAATAAGAAAGTTTCGCTCGATGAACACTAAGCTTTAAACTACCCCCCTACCCTTTATCCGGCTATATACTTGTCCGTGTGCGCCATTATTTCGTATCGGTGGCGGCGGTGCGCAAAGGGGTGAAAGATTCGGGCTGAGACGCGCAAGGGAAGCAGAGTGGGGGGATGTCGGATACTTGGATATTAAATTCGATATACATATAATGCCAGCACCAGTAGCACGAATTTCGTGAGCCTGTTGGGTGAGTGTGAGCGACAGTCAACGGCAGGTTATTTAGTTGGGTTTATAGTTTCGTGGGATACCCAGCCGGTACTTCATAAGTCATTCGAGTGTAATATATATATACGTATTTCTTTCATATTTCTCGGCCGACTCGTTATTATCTCAGGAATTCATATCAATCATTCGAATAGTCTCGCTCAATTAACCGAACGCGATTACATTTTAATGAGTTGTAAGCGATTCTTGTTGGATTCGCCTTCAATGCCACGGAGAAGACTCTTTTCGATTTCGACCTGGTAGTATAGAATGAAACATCGTCTTTAACTTTTGGTATAATCATACCTGAACATAATCGATTCTAACTTTCGTTCTTAGCTTTATTTTCCAAGTGCGTACTTTATATGCGCCGAACACTTTATTATAAAAATATAATAAAGTGTTTTTGTTTTTGCCTTTAAGAAATCAATTACGTAGGCGTGATTGTTATTGAATACTCGTGATGAGTGGGATTAAGTTAAATGTATACTTATAAGCCGCCCCGGAGCTGGAACCTTGTGGTGGTGGGGCGGCTTGTGTGTTCCGCAGAAGCGTCGAGCTGTGCCGGCGGGGAGCCTGTCTCCCTGGCAGGTCCTACCTAGCCGGAGTGGTCGACGTGTAGGAACCAGACTAATAACAGCAGAACTGACAACAACCTAATGCTAAGGTGTGAGGAACCGTGCTTAAGGCACGCATGGCACAGGGCCTAGTGTGTCACAAACGGTCCCTCCATGTGGCCCAGGGGAGCGCATGGAGTAACAATTCCCTAGACCCTGGGGTAAGAGGCTCTGCTCGGTTGGTCCTTTAATTCCTCAATACTCGTGGGACTCAAAATGGATGATCTTAACAAAAAAAAAAAAAAAAAAAAAAAAAAAAAAAAAAAAAAAAAGCAACGAAAAACCAAAAAAAAAAAAAAAAAAAAAAAGAAAAAAAGGTGAGAAAGAAAGGCAACCTCCTGCAAAGCTTAATCAAACGAAAAAGAAAATCGATTCCTACTCCTCTTCAGGAAGTGAATCGGATACACCGATGGAGAGTATGATGATGGGAGTTGATACAGATATTACTAAACAAAGCATAAAAAGGAATAAAGCGACCAGCTCGGGGTCAGAGACTGATGGTGCCAAAAACCGGAAAAAGGTCAAAAACATAAGGGATGAAAGCAATAGGTAGAATGAAGAGGAGAATGATGATCTTCTGGATGAGACGACACTTCCTAAGGCATTCCATGCCAGCAAAGGCATAATACAAGAAATGATACACAGAATGAGCGATCCAAAACCCAAAACAAAGACACAAGCTGCACTAGATTACATAATGTTTAACAACAACCGAACTTACAGTTCAATATGCAAAAGTCAAAGGGGCATGCAAAGAGGCAAAAGAAAGGCCACCAACCACAAATAAAACCCCGAATGAAACATACGCATCGGTTGCTTCTAGGATTGTGGCGCCAAAATTCCAGAAGATTAAACCTAGTATAAAAGTACCACCGAAAATTGTGATTTTAAAAGCCAAAAGTCCCGAAATTCAAAAAGACCAAGAAAGAGCAAAGAAACTACTTACGGACACTTTTGATCCGTGTAAGGAAAAAATAAAAATAAGAAATATAAGAAAGACAAAAAATGGGTTAGTAGTAGAAGCACCAGCAGTCGAAGACCTTGAATGGATGCAAACGAGCAAAACAATCATAAAAAACTTCGAATTAGAAAAACCGAAGAAAAAACTTCCGAACCTCATAATCTATGATGTTCCGAAAGATATAAGTGATGATCAAATAGCTAGCACCATCAAAAGCTAAAACAGTGAGGTTGTCGGGGACTCGAATGTAGCTCCTAAATTCAAAACTGGAAATAAAAAAGATTCAATAAATAACAACTGGGTAGTAGAAGTAACAGCTGAAATAAGAAAGAAAATCCTAAGTAAAGGAAGACTGTACATAGGATGGGCCTCATGTAAGGTCCAAGATTACATAATGGTAACAAGATGTTACAGATGCCAGGGATACGGTCATATATCAAAATACTGCACGGCAGATGAGATTTATGCTCACTGCACAGAAAAGGGACACAAAAGGCAAGAATGTCCTAAAAAAGAAGAAACACCAATTAAAAAGTGTGTTAATTGCGTCAAAACAAGAAGACCAAGTAACCACATCAATGTGAATGACAAGGCCTGCCCCACATATATAACGGCCTATGATCGACTCGTCAACTCCACAGATTATGGCTTACAATAATCGTAATATGAAGGTAATGCAATTGAACTGTAGAAGGTGCACACGGGTAATGCCAGAGGTTAAAAACTTTGCAACAGATAATAAGATCGATATGATAATATTACAAGAACCGTTTGCAAACAAAAACAATAACAAAATCTGTAGTCTAGGACTCGGTACAAAAATAGTGAAAACCACGAATAGCTATCCATGGACAGCGATTGCTTTCACGAATACAAATGTAGATATGCTTCAATTAAGTCACTTATGCAATTCACATTAAGCATAATAATGAAGCCACATATGTGGGCAGTGGTTATTTCCAGTGGAGTCAGCCAATTGAGGGGCATATTGATCATCTAGAAAAAGTACTAAGGGTAAAAACTACAAGGTAAAAAGTGATCATTGGTATAGATGCCAATGCAAAATCTCCACTTTGGGGATCAAAAGAAATTGATAGGAAAGGTCACCTACTAGAAAGTTTTATACGACAGTGGAGCTTGAATGTGTGCAACACTATAAACAGCGGTCCGACGGTGGTGAATGAAATGGGCTCTGGTAATGTAGATTTCACTTTAACTATAAAAGAAGTAAAAAATATAGTGCACTGGAATTAACTGTCCATGACTGGGGCATATCAAGCGATCACTTACCAATAACGTTTCAAGTCAAAACTACAAGAGACAGGAAAGGTAGGAAAATTTGGCAAACAAACGATGATCAAGAGGGCCCGCTACTCCTGGCTACTCTCTGGCTAAGGCTAACTGGGAAATATTTAATAGAGCAATGAAAAGTGAAAGAAACAAAATACAATTAAAACTAGAAAGCAAAGCTGAACTTAAAGAGTACATCAGATTATTTAATAATAGCATAACCAAGGCAATTGAACTTGCGGCACCCAAAAAACGGAAAAATTGCAGAAGGGTTCCTTGGTGGAATGAAAAGTTGACCAAAGAAAAGAAATTAACATATAAAGCAAAAAGGAAATATAACTCAGAGAATGACCAGTGTCTCAGGCAGATGTATCATCAGAGTTACAAAGAACAGAGAAAAAAGTACTCAAGGCTAATGAATCGGACGAAAGTCGAAAGCTGGAAAAATTTTGCTACGCACAAAGGAAATGAAAATCCATGGAGTTTAGTATATAAGCTACAAACAGACAAAATAAAAGCAAAAGAGGTTGCCAGTAACATCAAAATTGAGAATTCTTACACCTCGAACTGGAAGACAACCGCAGGTGGAGTCTTGGATAGGCTCTTCCCGGATGATAATGAGAGCAATGAAACTATTCAACAGCAACAAATTAGGGAGTATATTAAAACACCGACTGTAATCAAAAACATAACTTTCACAATGAGAGACCTAAATAAAATCCTATATAGACTTAAAAACAAAAAAGCACCAGGTCCAGATAATCTCAACCCAGAGATTATAAAAGAAGCTATGAAAGTGGTAAAATCGGATTTTTTGAAAATTGCAAATGCATGTCTGAAACTAGGTTTGTTCCCTAAAGAATATAAAATTGCTAGAGTAGTAACGATAAAGAAGGCCAGAGACAAGGATCCTACGGATCCACTCTCATACATGCCCATATGCCTCTTATCTATCCTGGGTAAGATCCTGGAAGGACTCATTCTGTTAAAGCTCAATGAAACAGTAGATACAAAACTCAGTAATCAACAATATGGATTTCGAAAAAACCGATCAACAGAAGATGCGATAGCAAAATTTAGAAATATCATTAGTTCATCTAATGAAAAGTATGTCGTTGCCATCTTTTTGGACATACAGAAAGCATTCGACAACGTCTGGTGGCCGGGAGAAATATATAAAATGATACAAAGTTACCTCAGTAATAGGAAGGTTACTCTACAAAGTAACTCAGAAAAAGTTGTTAAGATCATCAATAAAGGGTGTCCACAGGGCTCGGTGCTAGGGCCAACCCTATGGAATATAATATTTGACCCAAATTTGCAGAAAATGGAGAGACTTAGAATTAAAACAATAGCATATGCAGATGACCAAGTAGTCCTAATAGAAGGAAGGAGTAAGCTGGATCTGGAAAAGAAAGCTGGGATTGCTATGAATGAAGTTGAAAAGTGGGCAAGGCTGAATAAACTCCAGTTAGCAGCAAATAAATGTCAAGTCCTCATGGTTAAAGGACCACACTTGGTTCGAGGACCAACTGTTAAACTGCATAATAAAGTACTTAAAATTATAAACGAATACAAGTACCTTGGAGTAACATTTCAAATAAAACTTAATCAAAACCAGACAGCTTTTTAACTCCTTGGGACAAGCGGCAAGAGGTGAGTGGGGACTGAGGTTTGGAGCACTAAGAACAATATACAAAGGTCTGTTTGTGCCAATGGTCACATATGTGGCATCTCGCTGGTATGATAGGTTGCTTGTTGACGATAAGAAAAAATTAATGATGGCCCAGAGATTCGCTTTAGTCAGAGTGATGGGTACGTATAAAACAATCTCAGGAATGGCGGCACCAGTACTTGCAGGAGGAGTAATGCCAATAAACCAAGAAATTCTAAAAAAATCTGCATATTACAATCTGAGGAAAAATACAGCTTTTACTGTGAGGAACTTCACATTCATACCGGAAGAAAAATCGGATCAAAACTGCTTAGGCATTGCTAAGAATTCGATACAGTAGCAGCTCCTGGAACAATGGCAAGAGGAATGGGACAGATCAGACAAGGGGAGAGTAACGTACGAATGCCTACCTAAAGTTAAGGAAAGAATGAAATATAATTGGATAATACCAAATAAATGGATAAACCAATTCCTTACTCGACATGGTAACTTTAGAGCTTGGAAACATGAAATAGGCATAGACAAAACCACTGCTCTCTGCCCATGTGGAGAACCAGAAACGTCTAAACACATACTC
Organism: Trichopria nigra; assembly: GCA_030522945.1. Lineage (NCBI taxonomy): Eukaryota > Metazoa > Arthropoda > Insecta > Hymenoptera > Diapriidae > Trichopria > Trichopria nigra. The sequence continues at coordinate 7,339 of JAPYZR010015198.1, forward strand.
GAAGAGTGTAAGGATTTCGATGAATTAAGATCAGAATATCTCAACAAAATAAACAAGGAAGAAATAAACCTCCTCGAGATATTAAGTTCCAAACACCTAGTCAAAACATTCTCCGAATTTGCAACTGAATTATTAGAGGAAAAGGTGTGCAGAGATATAATCCATGAAATGGAAAACAATACTAATGTATAAAAAAAAGAAGGAAGAAGGAAGAAAAAAGAAAGGAAAAAATACAAGTGGAAAAGTACATTAGAAAAATCATAGTGGTTCGGATCCCATTCTAAAATGGTGGTCCAACAGAAACTAACAGTGGTTCGGATCCCTCTCTAAACTGTAGGTCTAAAAAATTTTAAAAACCAATCATGAAAAGAAAGAAAAAATGCGAGATTTGAAATTAAGTAAAATAAGTAAAACTACTGGTGTGCTGAAAAGCGGTGGACGGTGGGGTATGTATTCCTTCTGAATACATGCATGGATAACGCATTTTTTTTTTTTTTTTTTTTTTTTTTTTTTTTTTTTTTTTTTTTTTTTTTTTTTTTTTTTTTTTTTTTTTTTTTTTTTTTTTTTTTTTTTTTTTTTACCTCTGCTGCATTATGAGTATCGGTATTTACATATTAAGTATTCCAGATGTATGAGCAACATATATACAAAAAGAGTACAGCTTTTATATATTTTATATATGAGGTTCCGAAGTAGTACATCTCGTTAGCAGTGCGAGAAATGCCACTTTCGGCACTGAAAGCAATATGTAGGAACTCATTTGCGTAAATTTAATGTCATTGCTTTAATTGTTATTAAAGTATAAACAAAATAGAAATAGCTGTTGTCGTATTGTTATAATGTTTGTTACTCAGACTGAATGACCTTATATATATATATATATATATATATATATATATAGTTTTCGATCAACTCTTTGGATTGGCAACAATCATTCAAAACGAATGCTAATGAAGAATTGGAAATCTCAGATCAATGGAATCGCGCGCTTAAAATCTTCTTTCAGTGTAGACGCGCTTATCGCAGGCAAAAATCGAGTTTGACCTCTGGCCGTCTTCCTGCTAGCATATCAGCAAACTATTTTTCGAGGGGTCGACGTGAAAGATAGCGAGACTCTCTTCATGTTCGGCTTCACTTGAGTCGAAAAATACGTAAAAACAAGTTCTAAAACATGAAACCTCAATGTACTTCGTCCTAGAACTATTCAGATTTCAATCTAGCAACAGTTGAATCATTTATTTACTATTAAATGTTATTTCCATACGTATTAAACGTAATATTCACGTCTGCGCGTATGCTCTAGTCAATTTAATCAATGATAATTAATATTTCGGGTGTCTTGAAGTTTTTCTAACAAACTGGAATAAGAGATTATTTTTTAATATGACTCTCAGAACTCATTTGCGCGAATGATGTAATCGATTTTTGCTTTTAAGGATATAACAATGTAATATATATGTATTCGCATAAGTTTTAATAAGTAGAATTGAAAAACGAAATGTCTATACAAGAGGAAGTGATAAAATTGGCAGGTTGAGACGATTACGTAATTCCAAAGCAGTCGATTCAATCATATGTTTCTGTAGATAAGAATTTCGTCAACTGTTTGAGATTTTGCGAAACTTTATCGGACGAAATGTGCGTCGGAGGGGGTATCGATGGAGAAGTCAGGAAACTAGGTAAACATGTCCTGAAAGTTGGGAAACGTTATCGGTTTGTCGAGGAGGCGATCGACGACAACGTTGAAATCCCCGCGACTATATCCGAAGCAAGAACGAAAAATGGAATAGCCACTGAGATACGAAAGCTGCACTTATTCTGGTCATGCGAGTAGTATAAATAAGTATATAAATAAGAATGGCTGCTGCAAGTTTATAGTACTCGCTGAATAGACGATAAGGATAATGACACACGCAGAGCTCAAAAAGTGCGAAATAGATACGGCGAAGTATGTGTACACACTTTCACGGACCGTGTGTGTGTTCGTGTGTCGGACAGTCGTAATCTATATTAATGTATAATCATGACTGATAAATATTTCAAACATTGAGCAAGCGTCGAGAGGACAAAAATATTCGAACGTCTTCGCATGGCGTAATATGCGCGATTACGGACGTAGACTGCTCTGTCTCCGACTTTGACTCCGACGACCTCTAAGTTTGTCAACGTGGATATGATTGTCATATTGTGGAACGAAATTATTCTACTATAGCTACTGTCGATTAATCGATTACAATGAATTTGATGTATAATTCATTATATTCTACAGTATTTCCGTAGCGCCACTATATCGAACTTTTATTAACAGTTAACTGATCAAACTAACTGCTTGAAAGAACATTTAAAAACGACCATCATTATATAAACAAACCTGGTTGTTTTTCGTTCGTCTTTTTCAACGAGATTTGTTGATTTGTCAATTTTCGTGAATATCACAAATATGTATTTAAATTCTAATTTTGATCATGACATTAACGGAATTTTTGTCATTATGCAACTGTACTTTGTAATCTTAACGTATCTTATCTTTTTCAAATACCGGATAGGAAGAGAACAATGGGCAAAAATGAAAAACGAAAGAACGAGAAAGATGCACCATATTTGGTAATCTTTTCACTACAGATTTAGGGGCATAAAGATTATAAGTACATAAAGAGACAGCTATTGTAAACATCAGCAAATTTGTTGAATCGGCATCTTGAAGCAATGCGTCAGTCTATAGGATAAGAGTAAACGGACTCTAATGCTATTTTACTAAACCATTTACTGAAATATTTACCAAATTGCCAATGCTACGGTGTGTTCGTTACGCTCATATGGTCAAGGTCAGGTTTCGCGATCCTTATATGGAAGGGCCACGTATATATACGTATGTCAAGAAGTGTCTTCTTTTGTTTGTATGTTTTCTTTTTCTTTTTCTTTTTTGTTGTGTATATAAAGTTTAGGGAAGACCATTTTATTTTCATGTTCGACTAGTATGTACGCAATATAATTATTTCTTTCGTTATTATTTTCTCCGTGAAGAAATGTTTATAAATATGCACTGCATTTTCGTTCATTTTACAATACGGGATACTTAAAAGCATGCAGACATGTAATACATTTGTCGAAATATACATATATACTGCAGAATGCAGGATCATGTTTTCAACTTTTAAGTAATGTAAAGAGATATCGATCCATGTCTAAAATGAAATAAACTTTACTTCAAAATATGAACGAATAACAGACCTTGAACTTATCGATGTACGGCAGATGTGTAACATCTTGATTGACTAAAAAAAAAAAAAAAAACGATTTGACCACAACGTAGGCAAAGCCATTAATAAATATTAAGATATCAAGAATAACATTTAGTGACGCACGTGTGCGGATG
>JAPYZR010015205.1:0-12447 GCA_030522945.1 Trichopria nigra
TATAAACCTAAATCCTAGAATGTATTTCTTCTTTGCCCTTTTAAAAAAATTAATTCATGACCGATGCTACTATACTCACATCTAATAAGTTATGTTCGATGGAACTGTATTAATGACAATGTCAGTATGAATAATAAAATATTTATGTTTAACCAATATACATTAAATATTGTAAATAATATAATAACATTTATTTTATTTCTGTAAAAAATCATTCTAAATAAACCCGTTTTCAATCATGCATTAATATTATTAGAAATCTATTTTTATTATTTAATCATATACATATATGTTTATATCAGCATGAAATTGAATTAAGAGCAAAGAAGAAATACATTCTAGGATTTAGGTTTATAATGGATAGGATTTAAAAATTGCAATTACATTTGTGTTTGACAGGTTAACCTACTCAAATCAAACTTTGAATCAAATCAAATGTATAATTGCAATTGCAAATCAAATAAAGATTTGAAGTTATTATCTTCTAACTAAAATAAATACATATTTACACTGAACAATTATGGCAAATCATTAATTTATTTGAGCAATATCGCCATACGCAACCAAACTGCTCGGTTGCAGAGGAACTATTGGTAATTGGGCAGAAAATGTTCAAATTTTCTACAAGGTTTTTTTTTCTATATACATTAAATTACAGCGTAAAATATTAGATCCTACAATTGCCCTAAATAATCCTGTACTACATTGATTTCTTAATTCGAAATAGAAGAAAGTTCTTAAAATATATATTATGTCCACGTCAATTAGTAAATTAGAATTTTTATATATTTATTTAGTAGTTCCCTATAGTAGAAAATAAGATCAGTTTATGTGCATTTTTTCTGAACTCCATTATTTAAAAAAAAATTGGGCAGAAACTGATGTCATTTTCTACTAGGGTTGTTTGCTTTAAAGGAAATAGAATTCTGCTACTAATTGTAATCAGAAGTTGGATTTCATCTGATTTTGCATTCATACACGAATTGTACGAGTCTATTGTAATTAATGACGTGGAAATTGATGCACATCATGCGTAATGCATGTATTTCTCATTGCCCGATCTCTTCATCCATTCACCCACATATTATAATTAATATGTCACAGATGTAGTCGCAATATGTGTCAAAACGTATCACCTGTCATTCGCCTTTATACAAGTAATTGAAAAACATAAGACAGGCAGCCAAAAACGTATTCAAACAATTTCAAGTGGTTTTCATTTCAATATCGAATTGAACTTCTCTTTAGGTGGCACTCCTTTGTTTTTCAATAATTATTACACTTTATTAAAATCTTATCAGCACTAATTAATAATATAACGAAATAACAAAACACTAAAAAATTATGCATTTATCGAGGTAAAATGAAAAGGTAAAATGATATGGGCAATCATCAATGAGTAATTTTTAAAAATTAGTGTCATTTTTAAATGCATATTTACTAGTTTAAAATTTAAATATTTTTATTATTGGTAATTTTGTTATGTAATAACATCCTTAGTACGGCTCCTTTATGTGACATAAGATTCAAGTATGTTCGCAACTTACTGACACAATTAAAAAAAGATCAATAACATTTCAAAACATAGAAACATCAGGAGCGTAATTATCGTTAATCGCGAATATTAAGTTTGACATACGAAAAGAAAATAGCATATTACGTATCGAGGGCGTATAATTATCGATAATGACGAGTGTGAAAGCTGATTATTTGAGCCCTTAACTTTCACCCTAGGGCGCGAAATCGAGAAAAGCGCCCGCAGTGCTAAAAAGTATATATACTAACAGTGTGAACAAGGTAGAAATTAAGAATACTCAATCATACATCATTTTATAGAAAATATGTAAATGTACATGTAAATGTATAGATATGATCTGTACTAATTAATTGTTGCTTTTTTGTTTCAGGTAAGTTCCTGATACTACTTTTATTGGTTTATTCCGTGCAAATGCTCACAAGAGTGAAGGAATATTTATATGGATAAGTAAAAAACCAGATAATATGTAGTTTTCATGTTATATACTATATTAGAAGATGTACTTTTTTTCAATCTTAACTTAAAAATTTTCTTATCAAAGTCTCACATTTACAAACTAATATTCGTAATTCTTGGTTTCGAATTTTTTTAACCTCTATACGTCGTCATATCGGTGTAAATTGAACCTCCGAAACTTCTCGTTTCATGATAGTTCTACTTAAGTTTCATCGACACCCTTCCCCATTGTACGAAGTATACGTCAATACTCTAGATTACACGTTGTGTAGTAAGTCGGCCATTGACTTTTGCGGTGCGTTAAAGCCAAGGCATCGATATCTCGAAGGAGTACATATTTGCACTATGAGATCGTATAGTTCACTCAAATGGTGCACATGTAACGTGTCGAACCAACACTTTTCTAACCAAAAAAAACAAATTGATTTTATTCAATTCAAAAATTCAACGCTTTCCTAATCATCTATATCACAAACAACTAATGATCGCCAATATATCATAATATAACAATAATAATAATAATAATAATATTTTAGTCATTCATTGAGACACCCTCTACAGTGTACCCGAGTGTGTAAATCGTCACGAGCGTTTTGTTTTTATTTACCAAAGAGGCGATTATAATATAAATATTAAAAACTTTTTTTATTTATCGTAAATATACCTTTCAATATTCTATCCCAAAATAGTGCATGCAAAAAGGATAGCTGAATGTAAAATTGATAAAATCGACTTCATTAGAGGATTATAAAAGCATTAATTAATCAAGAAAAACGCACCTGACGTATAGTGAGATGTTATATGTTTTTGAACTAAATTTAGCGAAACATTAACGTGGGAAACTCTAAGAGGCTGATAATAAAAACGTGTTAAAGAGATTTAAGGCATCGCGCGGCGGCATCGCCTCCGAAAGGGAAACGTGTGAATTGGCCTCCTTCTATAGTACACGCGATTTCATAACGTCGCGTGGAATCCAGAAGAAGAATAACGACTCTCCGGAATTTCCTACTTCTGGATCGTTCGTCTTTTTGCAATCTTACTCTAGACCTGGCGCGACTATGCTACTTCTCATGTGACTGGACGGAAATTCGATAATAATGCTCGACAATGGAGAATGCACGTAGCAAATTGAAAAATCATAAAAATGAATTGAAATTGTATTCTACTTTGTGCATTACTGATTCGAACGACCCGTCTCCGTTCGGCACTCTATCTAATTGCATGATTCTCATCACAAAAAAAAAAAAAAAATTCCGCAAAAACATTATATTGTTCTCTCTATTGTTACATTTTCATTCTACCTCCAATGACATAGGGATACTTAATTATACTTTGACAAATTCACTCCTGGATGCTACGTAACATTATTATTTTTATTATTATTATTATTATTATTATTATTATTTATATTGGTAAATCGTTTTGAGTAGTTACATCGTAAGGTGAAAAATGTAAAAGTAAGTACAGAACGATATATTTATCAAATTGAAGTATAGAATTTTGAAAACCCCAAATGCTATATGATGAACATCAAAGGACACTGACAAACATTGACGAACGCTGATCAATAATTTTTAATGATTATACCGGCTGTACTGTTGATATATATATATTACAAATCATTTCAATCATTGACGAATATTTATCATCAGCATAATATATGAATGTTAATCGTGTATACATTGTATACATGTATACATACAAGCGTAATTATCAACGTATATACATTAATGAAAATTTGTGAATAGCAACGAATATTTAACTTTATCACCGTTGGCGAAATGAAAGCCATAAACGTATTGAAATAATAAAAATAAACAAACTCTTAATTATCCCAACCAGAAATGGATATAGGAGATGTTTCAGTGAATCATGACAGGGAAGGTATAGAGTTTGTCCGTCTTTATCAATTCGAACTATCGTTTCATGACCATTTTTATTTTATTTTTTCATATATATAATTTAGGACTATACTTTTGACTATATTTAAACATAGATTAAAATTACATGAAAAGCATGTAAATTTAAAACATTTGCTTCCAGAACTTTCTCTCTCGCTCTCTGCTTCTCTCACGCTTGACGAAAAACATTTTAAATAATTCAAAAATGTCATAATAAGAAGTATGCATTTAAAGCTGAGACGCTTTTACATTAGTCAGCAGCACATTCAAAAAGCATGAAATGAAACGGGAATACCGGAACACCATTCTCGACCAGCCGTATATACGTATAGTTTCCAGTATCACGGCAAGTAATGCGTAAACTTCTTTGGAGTGAAAATTGTGCTACTCTTTTAAAAGAGTGGATTTTTTACTTATTCTTAGGTAAAATTTAATTCCAGAGAGAGTATATAAGAATTCTCCTATTCACTTTGATAAGAGTTAAATTTCACTCTAGAAAAAATTCAGTTTTTTTTAAAGATTGGCTCCAACCAATTTAGAGAATATATTTAGAAATTTTCGATAAGTTTGTAGATTTGTAAACAATGAAAGGAAATTGTTAAAGAAAAACTGATAAAATATAAAACAATTGTTAAGTGTGTCGGAATGGCGACTTACCCTAAAAGCTTACGACATGTTCAAATTACTCGATGAACACTTTTACAATTGACATAAATGAAGAAAAGCTAAATTTATTTGAAGAAAATTTTAGGAGAACAAATAAAGCATGCATATAACAATAGACTGATAAAAGGTGAATAAATTCCTTATTAATCATTAAATGAAGTCAAACGAATGTTAAAATGCCAAGGTGAGAACATGATATGTTATGAAAAGGAAAAATATGACAAGATGGTATGAGATGTCAATAAGGTAGAAAATGGATGAAAAAAAGTTCAAGATGACAAGAAAATATAAAATATAAATGTAAAAATATCAAAGTTAGGAATAACACGAAAATGTTATGAAAATGACGAGAACAATGAGATAATAATAACAAAAAAAAAAAAAAAAAAAAAAAAAAAAAAAAAAAAAAAAACAAAAAGAAGACAAGAAAAAAAAAAATAAAAAAAATAATAAAAACAAACAAATAAACATTCCAAAATGATTGTCATTGGCGCATAATTTTTAAAATTATACTATCTGTTTCTCCTAAAAATTGTTCAAAAATGGAATCAAGATATGAAACGGTAAGACCGGAACCCATGCAGACGTTTGTAGTTTCGAGTTCCACGACATTTAAATATTGCATGTCGCGACCCTTTTCCATGCATGGGTTTTCCGACATAGTATACGAGTGGTGCGCGCCAGGCGCATTATATAGTCACGTTGCTCTCCTACAAAATCTGCATACCTTAAGATATCCGACGTAACAAAAATGTATGAAACGACCGCAGACGTATTGTGCGTTTGAACGCAGTCATTTGTACGTGCGTTTTCACAAATGCACACGTAATTTCGGCATTCCTGGCCCCGATAATAACGCTCGGCCGGTATATATAGTATCGGGATAAAGCCGCGTTTTGAGGGGCAACCTCGGGATTCCAGGCCTCTAATTGCACTGCGGACAAAGAGGGGCGAGGGGAGTGGAAAAGCGCCTAGCGTTCTTCGGAGTAATTTATGCGAATTGCGGCCAGACAATGGCGCGTAACGGGGCGCGCGGGCGTGTTACGAGGTGGAGCCCCGGGGAACGCAGGGACAACAAGCCTCCGGGAGTACTACTATCCGTACCGTTACACGTGACACTAACGACGGACAAAGTCGAGGTGGTACCGACTCTCAGAGCCGGCACGTGCTTCGTTTACTTATCCAACAGGCTGCCCGACTCTGAAGCTGGTCCTATACATACATATATATATACATGCCTGGCCGGGGGACACGAGGCTTCAGCAGCTCGAGCTTTCGCGCGACCGATATATCGAATTGCGACAATGGCCAGTATATGTAGGTACATATATATATATATATGGTATATACCAAGAGCGATGCAGAAATGACTCGCACTCGAGAATTTGCCGAACCTATATATATATATACAGAGTCTATATACTCGTTTAACGGTGACGGATAAGCCATTACTTATCTCCCTGCTGTGGATGCGCTCATAAAGAAACAGTTACATACATCGAGCACGCGGTCTCGAGAGCGTTTAAAAGATAAACGCTTGGGGGGGGGGGGGGGGGCGTTGTCTCGGATCGAGTTGTAATTTTTTTCTCGTAAATGGACGGAAGAGCTGGAAAACAATTTTGGATACAGCCAAAAAAGGGAGAATATGCACTATTTGAAAGGTATAATTATAGGCCAATAAATTTTTGAAAGTCCAGAGTACTGGAGAACAATTTCGTCCTCGCTTTCTGTTATCATTAAAACATTGGCAGCAAAATATGTCGAGGGTTAAATTATAATCAGATAAACCCAGTATTCGGAAATGCATTGAAAGGTCAAAAAACGAATTAAAATGGATTCAAGTGGAATGAAATTTATTCATTTTATATCCATTTTAATGCACTTGAATCCCTTTTTAATTCGTTTTTTGACCTTTCAATGCATTTTCGATTACTGGGAATGTACATATTTTAAAGTCTGATCATGAAATTATTTCTACAATTTATTTGATATTATAAATATTTACGGAAATTTATTGATGTGCAACAAAAATGGATACACTGAAAAAAAAAATTTGTTATTTTCAAGTAAATATTTACTTGAATTAGGAAAAGATTTTCTTGAATTAAGTAAGATTTACTAAAAAGAAGAAAACATTTTCTTAATTCAAGTAAATATTTACTTGAAAATAACAAATTTTTTTTTCATATTTTTAAATATATAGTAACCTATATATGTCTTGAAATAATTTTCGGCTCGCTTCATATACATTACCAGGCAATTTTTATTTCAAGTTTCTCGCGCAGCGTATATAAAGTTTCAAAAACAAATTAAACACACTTGGGTAAATATTCTGTTGTAATATATATATCGGAGATTGTACTGTCCAAAGAACACGGTTATCCATTTGAGTTTCGTAGTTAAACGCTGAACTTATTTACCTTTCTCGAACGAGTACTTTGCTTAATGGCCGAAAGTGAACGTTGCAAATTTTGCAGTATATATATATATATATATATATATATATATATATATACACTAGGCGATAGAAGGTCAAAGATGAAACATCGAAATTGCACCGTTAACATTTACCAATTGAAATTTACTAAAAATATATAGAAGCTATCCACGAAGTAATAAATAACATTTCAACAATTTTTAATAAATATTACTCGGCAATATCTAACACAAATGAGTGAAAGAAGCGTTTGTCACTTTGGATGAAAAATGTTCGAAGATACAAAATATTTATAAATCAAGCTAAATATGTTTCTAGCCTTTTTTTTTCATTGTTTAGGTAGTGAATTTCTTAAAGAAGTTCACGCTGACTAAAAAATGCATTTAAGAATTTTGTATAGTTTGCATTGAAGCGAGTATACGATTTATTATAAAAATGTCAAAGACGTGATTATAAAATTAGTCAACATTAAAATGAACTGGGTCAATTTTCTATTTGTTTTCGTACCTAGGGCGCAAAATGAGATTACGCGCCAGCAATGTAAAAGTTGATTCTTCTTACAGTAGACGCAGTAGCAATACTTGACTTGAATGATTCAGAACTTATATGAATACGTTTAAATCGATAATTCATATATATGTTTCATTATCCGTTTTCATGAAGACCAAAACGGATTTTGCGCCACGAAAACTACTTACTGTTACAAAAAAATGGTATTTTTACATTTTTTCTACGTAAAAATGTCGCAGATTGATCAGAATTCTTCAGTATTTCCTTTGACCTTTTTAACATTTTAATCTCGTTGTTACTTTTGATATATTTGGAGTTTGTGACACTTTCAAAAATTAGAAAGTTATGACAATTTTCTTAAATTTCAATTAAACTTAAGTTGACATGCATATAGTATCTTGCCTAAGTAAAAACTGATAGGGATTTTGGAATCTACTTGCCTGTAGAGAAAAGTGCAACTGATCGTCCCTCGTCATTCAATCTAATCAGATCCATATACAATAACCTAAGAAACTAAAATTGTCTAATGAATTAAGTAGGAAAGGTATATATATATACGCTTGCAACTGCTTATCAAATTTGAAACTCAAAGAGTTCAGGTATTGAGACCATCAGAAAAACTATCAGTAAAACTTCAACGACTGCTAAGTTTACATATATAATCATAATTGCTTATAAGTATCGAATTTCCCGTATATTGTACATATTGTATATAAAAAAAAGATATATATAAATAATTAAATTTTTCGACGTTATATGAATCAATCTTCTTACTATTTCAAGTACAACACCTGTACGTTTCAATATTATCCGTTAATTATCCATTACGTAACGGAGTTATGCTGTTATACCTTTAATAACGCAGGTAATTTGTATATAATACATAATCACAAATTTAGCAGCGCTCGGAATGAAGATTCGTGTATATATTAAAAAATCTTTGCTTCCCACGAGGGACGCGACCTGCAATTCTAAAATATTGCGTAAATTATAAGCAAATATAAAATAACCCCGTTTTCATTCATGCACGAAAAGAAGACAATCGAGATCGGCCTGATAAGGTATAGGCAAAACGGAGCATTATGTATAGGAGCGATCGATCGTGCATTGACCGAGTGGCCCTTATCTTTTCATCGATTAAAAACCTTGAATCTTCGCAACCGAGACTCGTCGGGCGCAAATTATTCATCCAGTGCCGTATATATATATAATAGCCGTTGGGGGCGCACCTGCGATTCCCGACGCATTCCTTTTGTAGTTCGCCGCGCCGCTCGTCCGTGACGCGCACTGATTTTATGCGAAATGGTACGCAGTGGTTATTATATATATGTGTGCACGAACATACAGTATAGTACAGTGACTGCCTACTCATGCGTACAAATGCAGATTTAGAATTCGTGTATGTTACATCGGCGGAAATGCTGTCGCGGACAAAACTGTTTCCCGTTTGTGTAAATGCTTCAATTATACGTACACGTTCGTTTCATTCGAATTCCTTACTGGAATGGTGATGTCGGTATTTTGTTCTATATATATATACACATTTCAAAATTTCCTTTATATCGCCATATATATATATATATATATATATATATATATTCATAAACAATATATAAAGAAAATATTATTTGAAATAAATGAAAATTAATATGAAATATAGAAAGATTTCAAATTATTACAAAATATATAGTAAATTTGATTAGCTTATAGTAAAAATGTAAGGCATTCAGTAAGAAATCGAAAAATTCTTAATATATTCAACATTTGTATGTCATTTGAGACTCAACGAAAGGTTCAAACACGTTAAGGCTATATGCATAATTTTATGTTTTAAACCAGTCAAAGAAAAAAAAGACCAAAAATACGAAAAAAAAAAAACAAATAAAAAAAAAACAAATTAAGCATTAGCTTAGAACGTGAACTCTGCCCATATTCAAATAAATTGGTCATACTTATGAACTCTTAGAGAATATTCTGTTATAGTTTCAGATTTGTCATGCGTGACATACTTGATAAAAAAAAAGTATTACCGTCTATTTTTGACGATATTTTACTAAACGCTTTTTTGGAAAATCGAAAAAAAAATGTTCACATAATTAAGTTAAAATAGCCACCTTTATGTAGTATGCGTTTTTTTCGAAAATTGCATATTTTTAAAGATACAGTCATTTGACGGAAAATTTTACGGTTTTTGAAATTTTGTTTTGTCTAAAAACATGTGAATAACAAAATTGAAAAAAATCGTGTTGAACCGTTTACTGAATTTTAAATGATATAAAAACTCCGAAAATATTGGAGACGGTCGAACTTTTCATCCTTCGATTTGGTATGGAATGCCTCATCTATATATATATAGAATATAGAAATAATATACAAGTGATAAAAATGGTTTGTAGCAAACATTTTTCAAATTTAAGTTACTTTTTGTCAAATTTGAAAAGAGAACTGTAGCTTAAAATAAACGAAAATCAACAAATACTATAACTTTGAATTAATTCATTTATAAAGAATGTATTGTATATATATATAATATTTTACTATTATATTATAAAGTATTACATTATACATTATACATATACACACACATAAATATAAATGTATATATAAATATATTTGTATTTTGAATTAACAATTTTTATATTGATATATGTTTATATAATTTTTATTGATATATATATATATACAAAGAACATTTTTGAAAACTATTCAGAAAAGCATGAAATTATCAAAGTGTCATAAACTCGTACATATCAGATATTATTCACTGACCAATATCAGTAACTATATACATATGTATAGCTATAGCTTCCCTGACAATTCGACATCGCATTTACATCGAGGCATTATTCGCGGATGGGTAACGTGCGTTCCGAGATTTGTATACGAGATATTTAATCCGCACATGCGGATTACACGTGTTGTACGCATGTAGCGTGCAGCCGCTATAAACCGGCGATTCGCCGGCAAAAGCCGCGCGTTCCGCACCTGCGGCCGCAGTCCGCAGCTTTATAGGAGCTTAATTTGCCTATATATATATATATACAGGAACTGTGGAACCGCGTGACTTTTAACGACTACGGGACCATTATTTTCACAGTTGCGCGGCTGCGCGTGATTCGCGGGATTCTTGCGCAATTGCGGCCCTGACGTTAAAAGCTGCAGAAAGATTCACTAAAATCGTCATTAGCATAAACCATTCATGACTTCACTAAGTACATACGAACGGTATCCGCAATTATCATTAGCGAAAATTTTTGAGTGAAACATTTTTAAGGTTATGCTGGCTATCTTCACGATTGCTCGTATGCGTATGTTTTACTGTTACAATTTGTGTGTGAAACAAATGAATTTCCAACAAATTTGACATTGTGACACGTGATGATTAGCAAAATTGTATAGAGCTATACAATCGTTATGTATTACTATCGGTCGGTAAAACAGAATGTTTCCGCAGACGTTTATTATTGTCGCTATCTTGAAAGATTTACCTAAAATTGAATTTTTCGACAGTTAGCAGCTGACAAAATTTAGGATAAAAAAGTATAAACAATTAATCGTTGTTCACTAGATCACGTAATGTCGATTCCGCCGGGAAAAAAAAAAGAAACGAAGACGCCACATTGCGCTAACCTGCCAGAAGCCAATTGGAGCGTGCCAATGTGATTTTCCCTTTTCGCCGTGTGCGGTTGACAATTTTCTTGAAATCGTAGAGAGGCCTAAAGGCTGTTCGCGCGCAATTTCGCGTTCATACCTCACTTGCAATCAGAATTCAGATATATATACATATATAGGTCATAGCGTTACCGCAATAGCATAATAATTATGTTGCTTGAATTTTTGTGGTATATTTTCGTCATTTTCCATTTTTACACAATATAACATTGTTAATGTAAATTTTTGTTGAATCATTCAAAATCTGATTTTTCTATGCACGTCACAATGAAAAAAATTGTTATTTTCAAGTAAATATTTACTTGAATAGTAGCAAGCAAATATTTACTTGAATTAAGAAAAGATTTTCTTGAATTAAGTAAGATTTACTAAAAAGAAGGAAACATTTTCTTAATTCAAATAAATATTTACTTGAAAACATTTTCTTAATTCAAATAAATATTTACTTGAAAATAACAAACTTTTTTTTCAGTGTATAATTTCAAATGTGTGGATATATATATATATATATATATATATATATATATATATATATATAATTCCAAATACATATATGAATTCTGTATCAAAGCACATTATATTATTTGAATAGCAAATTTTCAAACATGTGCGAGGTAACGTATAATATATGTAGTCTGCCTTTAGATGAAATCTGGCGAACGTCAATTGTCTCGGGGAATTGTGCGATGAAACCACCGAATGAAACGTTACGTTGAAGGAAGCCCCCGTTAATTAGATTGCTTATGCAGGCATGTATTCGTATACTGGCACATCACGCTATTTCAGCGAGTAACATCGCAGTTTGGGTGTGTCGTGCTTTAACATCCCTCGTAAAGTTTAAAAGGATAGAAAGTGGAGAGAATAGGGATTCAGAAACACCCTTCGTGCATCGGAAGTAAAATCACTATCAGGTACATTTAATTGCGATTTAGGATTCAAGTCGTTTACACGCAGACTCGTATATATACATCGAATGCGCAGCAATGTAACAAATCTGTAACCATCAGCGTCCAATCATTTCAGTCGCTTTCGAAATAAATCGTATATATATAGGGACAATTGTTTATGCAATTTTCATTATACATTAATCACATTTCAGAATTTTACATTGATTTTGATGTTTATACATCAATGTCATCATCGTGATTCTCTATATACATGTGTGTATATACATTAGGGTGGTTGTTAAAATCAAAATTTGAAAAAAAATGATCGTGCCGCCCCCTAGATCGACTCCAAATAATTCAAAACTAATTTATGAATTTTTT
>JAPYZR010015212.1:0-10487 GCA_030522945.1 Trichopria nigra
TTTTTTTTTTTTTTTTTAATTATCATTTTTTTATGACATTTTTTTTATTGTCTTCCCCCTTTTATATCTTCAGACCTTTTCTTTCGCCGACAGTGCACTCGTGACTTGTTTGATAGCTCGCGCGATGCACGACTCCCACGAGCATTGACACCCGAATCCAGGCGCGACGATAACAAAAAGTGATTGATAATCGATCAGTACCGTGATACCGAAATCTCGAAGCCCGTCGAGACAGTGCCGTGACTCTGTGACAGATCGCTGGAATGTAACGCAGTGACATCGTCTGCGAGAATGTCAGTGCACGCGGCTCTAGGTGAGTTGACTACCGGCCATCCAGGATGGTGGCGTTCGATCACTTGTTTATTTTTATTTCTATATGTGTCCTTTTATCGATCACGCATGCTGGATCTCGGACGCGACAAATTATCGATCACTATAAGAAAGTCATTCCTTATTTAGAAATCGACTTTTTAACGCGGGGAAGCAATTTCAGTAGCCTGTAAATTATAGAAATCACTGCATACATCAGACATTGAACGTCTTCGCGTATAGGAATTGATACATATTTCATGACAGGTAATTTGTGATGCATGACTCGTTTAATGACGTCCGGAAAAGAAATTATTTTCTGTTACACTTGGATAATATACCGATAAAGACTACTCAGTTTTCAGTTTCATAGTCGGTCTTCCTACCGATATGTATAATCACTTGTGTTGAAAAAGATCGTGAAAAAACAAACAAACAAATATTTAGTGCTCTCGAGAGGAAATGAAACGGATCTAAATAAAGTTCGCTATATACTTCTGAATGTGTATGATCAGCTCTACTCAATTACCAACATTTGAATACATTGTCACCAAATGACAACTAAATATTTTTTAGTTACAACTTTTAGCGACAACTAAAAATTTGATAGAGTTCATCAAATATTTAATTAAGTGCTACAGTTTAATTTAGATTAATGAGCTAGAAAAATGAAAAAATTACAAGTTTCGACTGCAATCCGAGTCTTTTTCGATAATAAGTACGCGAAAAAATGACTTGACTCAATCGTACTAGACACAAAAAAAAAGTATCGTTGAAGCAACCATACACTGTGGCTGTATCAACCATACAGGAAGTGTCTCGTCAACCAGGAGCATGGTTGCACCAACAATACTTTTCTTCCGTGCATATTGTAGACGCAGTCATTCTCATGGTTGCCGCAACAATTTCAATAGTTGATATTAACCATATTACCAGAAATTGTCGACGAATTAATACGAAATTTTATATAAATCAACCAAATGTTTTGTCATACTAATATCAATAATAGGTATAAGAGTTATTAACCTATATTTGACACTTTTAAGGTTTACAAGTTATTAATATAGCATATTACATACAAGGGTGTAAAGTGTACTTTTACGCACGAATTAGGTATCCTATATTTTTTTGCATTTTGATGGGTAAAAATAACGATTAAAGTAATTTAGATGCCCCATATTAGTGCTTATAAAGTGAACATTTATGAATTCTGAGTGTTGTCATGTGTGAAATAAACAAGTTACGCATGAATTGAATGGGTAAAGTTAAATGCCTAAAAGTGTAACTTTACACACGACTTTTTTACTTCAAGCGTGTCATCTTCCAGCGTGCATAAAAGTTGACTTTACGCCCTAAATTTAAGCACAAAAGAATATTTTATGTTTATTTAACGTTTATATTACTCACGAAGAGTTACCCTACTGAAATTTCCCACGTGGGATCACATGTGGGAATTTTACACGAAATCCCATATACGACGAAAATCTTGATTTTGGAATGAACAAAATTCTGGGGTGTTGTATTTAGACTAGGGTATTGTTTGTCTACAAAATATCCTAGATTTTTTTGTTGTTGCAAAAGACACTTTCGTAAGGGAGGATCTCACGTATATGTGGGGTTTTGGCATGTGGGATTTCACTTTAACATGGGATCCCATATGGGAATTTTCAGTGCGACATATATAGACGAATTTTTGGGAATTTTGCCGGTTATAACAAATAATTGGCAGGTTTTTTAAGATTCCATCATTTATAATCAATTGTTGAAGTTTATTTGTCATTTTTAACGCTTACATCGAGTTATAGTAACGAATATTATTCCTTTGTAACGTATTATTAACGTTTATACAAGGAGTTATCGACAAAAAATCGACGTTTACACATAATGAATAACAGTTACAACAAATTGACGTTTACAAAGCTATTAACGATAATAATTTTTGTAATAAATATGTGTAAATTTTCAATTGTATATACTCTTGAACCAACAATATGTTTAGTACGCGAGTTTTTCTATACTTAAATTCCATTCATTACCTCTTTATTTCAAGGCTAAAGATTCTTATCTAATCGAAGCAGACATATATCGTAAATGTTTACATAGATGTTTTATGGAAAGGCGTCACCTTATATTGTTACAGGTACCTGTAACAAATCTGTTAAAATTAAATGTTGCCGAACAATCGCAACTAATTCGTGTCAATTCTCCGGAAATGTGATATAAAAACATAATCATTCCCGTCGAAGCGCTTGACGGAAGAACTAAACGATAAATTGAAAACGCTAAAAAGAAGCCGACTATTCTGAATTCGTTAAAAGTATACGCATCGTTAATGGAGTT
Source organism: Trichopria nigra (assembly GCA_030522945.1). Lineage (NCBI taxonomy): Eukaryota > Metazoa > Arthropoda > Insecta > Hymenoptera > Diapriidae > Trichopria > Trichopria nigra. The sequence continues at coordinate 2,650 of JAPYZR010015212.1, forward strand.
AAGTGATAAGGAATCATTTGTTCCGATCAATAATGACAAAAAGTTGAGATGAATTGTAATAGTACTGTAATGAGATCTACTTATATTTGAAATAAGACCTGTCGTTATTTATGTATCACTTATATATACATAAATATACATTTCGATCTAAATCCATTTTGCTGACTCTAATGAGATCTGGCGAACCGAGATCTCTACTTAGATTAAACTAATATTATGTAACTAAAATTATCTAAATAAGCTTCATCTAAATCTGATAAGATTATTTGCTTTAGATCTATTGACATATACTTGTATTAAAATTCTTTTTTGTTAGCTTCTTAATACGATATCGAGAACAAATTAGACCTTGGTTGTTGACATAATATCTCTCTAGATCAAACAAGATCTATAATTATAAGCAATCAGATTTTTAACAAGATCCATCAAGATCTAACATCAAATCTATCTATTTCTGATTTGAAACATTTATAGATCACACTTGAACTTATTTTATCTGTATAAATCTTTTTTGATCTTCCCTTTTTTAGGTTTTATATAAAAGAAATGCCTTATGTTTATCTACAACACGTAAAATCTGACAAATATTTTGAAAAAAAAACTGCTATTTCAATTGCTTATGAAAATATTGTGTATAAACTTCATATCCTCAACAAATAAAATTTAGAATTTACTCATGATGATTTCCAAAATTCTAAAAAATTTGTACAAATAGTCAATGTTTTTTTTTTTTAAACGTCTCATTATCTATGTGGATCTATAAGATTTATGCGAAGAGTCGCATGATAGATCTTGCGGAAAGCCAACAAAATGTCAATGCCTATAGTTCAATCGCAAAAGAAAAGTATATTATAAACAGCCACATCAAACAAAGTCAATATATAAAGAAACGATAAATTGAATACTCGTTCGGTTAAGCTATACTCACATTAACTTCCTGAATAATCTTTAAGAATTTCATTATATGATTCATGATATCTGACGATCGTGCTTCCTCTTTAATCTGTCAAACCGGTTAATAAAAATATAACAAAAAATTACAATTCCAACATTGAACGTTTATTATCAAAAGTATTTACATAATACAGTAGTCGCCTCCCCCCATATTTTACTATCTTTATTTCAGTTTTCAACTCCTTTTTCTCATTCCTCTATTTTAACTTTTCCCCCCTTACTCGTCCCCTCATCTCTCGATCTGTGCTCTGACGTCAGTTCTTTGTAAATGAACCGAAATTAATGCAGTAGTATGATTTCTCTTTCTCCCAATGCCAGAGGTGGGTATTTATAAGGAGAAACGTTAAAATAAGGGAACCGTCTCGCCTGACCCGAAAAATTAAAGTGAGGGGGTCGTATTATAAATCATTTTAATTTCTTTTCAATGCGTGCTACTTATATACATACATGTCTTGTTATATAAGTATGTATATATAAGAATTTCCGTATATTTTTTCGCCCATACATAATATACAAATAAATCCAATTAGCATAAACAAAATATAGGACACGAAAAAAAGAGCACGAAATTAATTCGCTATATTAGGGGTCAGTCTAAGCGACGCCTGGTAACTAACTTTTGGCATTACTGAGTAGTACTCACCCTCGGAATGTCATTTAAATGCTGCAAAAGTTAGCGGGAAATATTTGTTGATATAACAAATGCATAACGACCTTTTCTTCAATATCGTATTCGATTTGAACTATGTCAATAAATAATAGCAAATTTATAAATTTATTAATGAATAACATCACAACTGCAAAGTTATGATTCAGTTGAGTGACTGTGGTTCCGGATAAATGCCACATTCTGGTACCGCAAAAAATAAAAAAAACATATATTGACCGCAAAGATAATGCATCACACACGTTTTTTTTACGTTTTCCTAAAAATTACGTATTACCAGTTTTATGTTACCAATATTTTTACACATGAAGATATTTTTTAAATAATGACAACACACGTGGACTGCAAGTCAATTCAAGACATTTGTGAAAAAGTTGACTGGTGATGCCCTGCAAACACAAAAAGTAACAGTATAATGTAACATTTATATAATTGTTACTTTGTTATATAAATGTTACGTAGTCGTAATGGACCTGTTACTTGTGTGTTTGCCGGGTGCTTTATCGAAGATTTTCATGTGTAACATATCGTTCTTAATCAACTACGACCCAATAAACATTTGGAGACATAAATATCTAAAAGATATCTTTTATACGTCTTTATTTAAAAAGGATATCTAAAAGATGTCTTTTAGATATCTATTCGACATTTTTAAGATATCTTGCCAGGATCGCAAGATATCTTTTAGATATCTTCAAGACATCTCTATCTTTTCACTGAACTCCCGGTCGATTTTTTTTTTGGTTTATCGTCAATGGATTGGAAGTCGAGCATTGATTGATCAAATTGACCAACTATTAACTATAAACCCAACTAAAAACAGGTCTGTTAAGGCATCAAGAAAGATTTTAGCCTAGCAGATCTAACACTATATAGAATTCAACGCTTGGAGTTCTTTATGTCATCTACTACTGTATATAACTATGTGGTGGTAACGTTTATCGAGGCCATGAATGTAGATAAACTTTGAATAAATAAACAAAACAAGAAATATTTTAAAACGAATGTGAACTGTAAATTTGGGTTAAAAGCTAGCGATTACTATCTGTCGCTTAAAAGTCTTCGTTCAACCACGCCATGCACGTGTTATTAGTTCTAATTTATTGACAGTCACAAATTATCATCGTTTTCGAATTCATCACTGCTTAAACGCAGCTATTAATATGGGCAGATAACGCCAGTGTTCGCACCTACATAATTGTGCAAATAAACAAAAAGCATCTTCGTAATCGCATGTTGTTGAAATTCTAAACGGCATAATCGAGCGTTTCATTGAACCTGTTTGGTGCAGCTTGATCCAAGATCCGCTATTTTTTCGAAATAATTTAATTAGCGGACACTGCTAATTTACGTGTCGTTGCATCGGTTCCTTGTACATTGTTTGCTAAAAGATCTATTGAATTTGGATTTCTGAAAATGGGCAATTCATTTTTTTTTTTTTTTTTTTTTTTTTTTTTTTTTTTTTTTTTTTTTTTTTTTTTTTTTTTTTTTTTTTTTTTTTTTTTTTTTTTTTTTTTTTTTTTTAAGCGCGTCACTAAGATATCAACTGGCGTAGACGTCGAGAGCCTCCCGAGGAACCCGGATGCTCTCTTATTTTTCCTTAATTATTCCATCCCACTGTCTAAATACATATTTTACACGTAGCGCTCTGCGTATTCGTACGGCTATATAAATCGTATCTAGGTTACCAGGCACTGAACGTTCACATCGTGCACCAACAATAAGGAAAGAAATCGGAACGATGAAATTCTTTTTTTTTTTATTCTTTTCCTTCGTGTCAACGTTGATCTTCGTCAAGTGAAAGAGAAAAGGATGAAATGGATCATTCGTTTCTTGCCTTTAAAAACTTGATGGCACTCTGATTCGCCATTTTTTACTTTCGGTACACGAAAATCGAGATGATGATCAGAGGAAACACTGCTTGGATTTGATTTTATCATGGATCGATCTAGAATTTGATTATATAGGCATTATTATTGGCTTTATTGCAAAATAATACTAGAGGGGAATAAATTTAAAGTTAGATAAGAAAAGGAGTTAGCGCAAATGTAAGATGTACGTGTTATCAGAATTGTTTACATTGCAAATTGTTGCAATTGACCAACTGCCTGATCGTTGACTTAATCTATTCACGAATTGGACCGATCGAGAATTTGATTGATCGACTGTTGGATTGGAAAATTGGATGGGTCATTAAAAAACTCTTGAACCAATAATCTTCTTCTCCTCTCAGCCATCATAAAGCTGCAACGATTTTGAAACTCGTAAAATTCCAGTGAGTTTGCATTGCTTTCGTTTTTGTTTGTTTTTTTTTTTTTTTTCCTTCGTGTCAACGTTGGTCTTCGTCCTTTGGGTCCTAGGGCCTTCGTCCTTGGGTCCTTCGTCCTTTTTCCTTCGTGTCAACGTTGATCTTCGTCAAGTGAAAGAGAAAAGGATGAAATTGGGACGAAGGTCCTAGGAAGAAAAACAAACCCAAGCTACAAACGTATGGGGTGAAACGTGTAAAATATATACTATATAACACGCGCACGACAATGGCCCAGCTTCATACCTCCAAACAGGGAACTCCAAGTTTGGCGGTACGATAGTGTGACGTAAGTGGGGATAAAAGTTGAGCTTTACTCCCTAGGGAAAATAATAAGTGACACCAGCGGAAAATAATACATTTAATCAGATATGTATTATGCGTGATTACTTTACTGCATATTCCAGGAGAACACCCTTAAATAGATACATATATGTACGTATACGTTTATTTTCGTTGCTATCCTGTCCATAATCCACGTAGTACATCTGGAGAGGGGAATATGAATAATTATCTATAAGGGGTAGAAGGACATTTTACAACTTTTATGATGTTTATTACGAAAAGTCCCGCTCCTACCCCATGGTGCAGAACCAAGTAAACGAAGAATTATTGACGTACAAGAAATAGGATTAAGAATGATAAAGAAGTATTCATTTCAGTCCAAAAGGAATGCTTCTGAATAATTCTCAGTCCTATTTCTTGTCTTCAATACTTCTGAATACTTTTTCGTTTACTGCGGTTTATTTATGTTTTAATCGTAATATTGAAGGTCTGGAATATTCACTCTTGCCTCGAAAGTATATTATTTTTGTTTACTTATGTCCAAGTAAAAACTAAATAAAGTCTAAATTCACAATTAAAACCCACTTCTGATACGCATAAGTGATACATTGCTCTTATTAAAGGGTGACTTAAGCGTGAATTTAGACACCATTCTTACAAGGGGGGTTTTTCTTTGAAATCTTGTTAAAAAGGTTTTTTTTTTTTTATTTTATACATATATTATATAACTATTGGTAATGATAGTTATCTAATTTATGAAATCTTGAGAGAATAGCAATTACTATGATTTGGGGTTGACTGGTACTCAAGAAATCCCTCATCCAAAGAATGATCACCGTGTTCATATATCCACCATTTACTTGCAAGTCTGGTACATGAGGTGTTTCATTCGAGATTGTCAATTATTGACGATCCAACGCAACCCAAAATGGAAGTTGTTCATAAATAATCAACAAACGCTGATGACTAAAGACATTATACCTTGTATCCATAACAGGTGCATTTTATGTGCTGCCTAAAATCGAGACATCGAGGAGCTTTAGAAATTTGTCCTTTCATGAAAGATATGAGGATGCAAGAATAAGAATGTATAGCGAGAAGAAACATGATCGAATTGCAGTACAAAGTACAGGAAATAAACTTTATAACAGACACATAGTAAAATACAAGAATGGCAGACTAATAAGAGACCTGCAAGTTTTGTTTTTTTCGTTATAGAACGATCGTCAGGTTTACTATATCTTCATTCATGTTTAAAACCTATAATCATAATTTCTTTGCTTTGATGGCTCTTTTGATCATACGGACTTCTTTTTGATGTATTCCCAGTTTTTGGGAATATCAATTAGAAAAATTATTTGTTTACCATCATTATACATCAACTGCACATCTTTTGTAGGTCCATAATTGTACGTGCATAATGTATGTCCGACGGACATCCTTGCCAGTAAATCTGGACTTAAGTTGGTCGCCTATTATACCCGGATTATATACATAGCAGAAATTACTTTTAGTGTGGTTTCTTCCAACTGTCGATAAGTCAGAAATGTTTCTTAGATTTTTTCTTTGTCGGTCGATATAAATATAAGTTTTGAGGATGCGTTTCAACAAGTTTCAAATGTACCATAGCAGAAATTGGTACATTTTCCATACTCTTAAATTGTGATTATTTTTAATATAAATCGCTGTCATCATACGAAAAAAGTGACAAAGGTGTACTTCTAGTATATTACAACTTCATGTAAAACTCATTAGGCTAAAATCAGGTAATTTTGATTTTAAAAGCTTATTCCGCAACATTCTGACTTTAAAATAAGTTATCAGGTAATAAATTGGTAATTTATAACCTAGATGATAAATATATTGAACGCGGATTTATTTTTTCGTCATTTTCAAAATGTAGTACGTTTTAACGCAATTTAGGACATATTGATTTTAACACAGGTCGGTATAACTTACCATGCTACATATCCCCAATATAAGCATCCCCATCACGTACCCTAAACTGTAAGAACAAAATAGACTATATAGAGTCCAGAGAATTCGTACACTTCCACAATTGCCGAAAGGCACAAAAGAATAACTTTCTAGTAGAATGTAAGAACAAGCATCTGGTGTGTATTTTTAAGTTAAATAAAGTAATAAATATGATAACACCATCCTGATGTTATTCATCCCTAACATTTTAATACTTAGAAAATTTAATAAAATAAAATTAAAGGCCAGGTGGTTAACCACAATGACCAGGTCAAATCCATAACAACACTTGTATACAGTAGATTTTTATTACAATCTAAATTTTATTCTGTGATTATTTTTATCTGATTTTGACTTTCTCTTCGACGATGCGTTCCTAAATTTGATCTAGTTTAAGTTTATCTAACAATCTTTTGCACATCTCACGCACACAAAACATACCGACACACACACACGCACACGCGTAAGCGTACCCATGTATATACATATACGGACATTACCTGTAGGACCATCAGATTATGAAAATCTTGAAGCTTGGAGTTGGAGATATGGTAAAAAAACATTTCTGCGTATGTCCCCCAACCTGGAAATAATCCCTGCACCCTACATTGGCAAAATTGACGTATAACGTATCATGAAATAATCATTTTGTATGAATCGAAGCTCATTTTTTTAAATAACATCATAAAATACGAAATTCTATTTAGAAATATTATTTCTCTAAATTTAGAAAAAAGTATTTTAAGCTTCTGTTTTTCGGAGAAAAAATTAAGGACCTCCAAAGTAAAATAAACTCGTGTTGGTAAAATTATTTTTTCTGTTTTCTGCAAGTCCAGGACTGAATGACCAAGAAATTCAAAATAGCAAAGAAGTGTTTTAACCCTCCTCTTATTGTTAGTAATGTTTAATAATAAATATTTTTCTCTGGATAAAGGGTTGATTAGGTTTTTTGATGCATACGTTCTAAAAATGAGGAGGTGCTTATATAAAAAAATTTGTAAAAATTAGTGAAAAAAAAAAATGGTACAAGATACAAATCTAAACTTGTGTTTTCGAATTACTTAGTAGTTTCTGGTTGAAAAAATCTAACCGGTGATAAATCAACTCAAATACAACCAAGTAAAATTTATCGATTCTGTTTTTCTATGCTTGTCCCAAAGCGAAATCGAGAAATTTTATATTCTATTAGAGAAATTAAAGGTTTTCTATCCTCATATTCATACTCAATTTTCGCATTTAATTTTTTTTTGCCAACGATTACATAGGACATAATTGAGTAGAAAAGAGTAAGAGGAGTTCAAGTTTTCTCGATTCCCAAAAATCGACCAATTGTAAGCCAAACTCATAAAAACAAGAGTTCAATAAAATCTCACGGATACAAATAATGCAGATTCACCTCCTCCAAACTCTTTGTCATACAATTTGTCAAAAAGCGTGAAAAATAACGTTGCCTGACTTTTTAAATAATATTATGTTTGGAAAAGTACAATTTTAAAACTTTTGACTCATCACTGTAGGTAGATGAGTCGAAACGTTAATTATTTATCAACATCTATATATTGCGACGATATTTTCGGCAAACTCGTTCCCGGGATCCGCGGCTTCGTTCGCCGTCCGTCAACTCGGACTTTACGCCGGACCGGCGTGCGC
>JAPYZR010015225.1:0-16206 GCA_030522945.1 Trichopria nigra
CCGACGCACGAAATCGCCGATGCCCGCGGACGAGGTGTGTCGGGGGAACTCGGATCCCGTCGCATCGCTTACATTGCGAAACGAGATCCCAAACAATTAGAAATAAGCTGTTTAATGCTGAACCAGCGAAAAACAATAAACAGATTGTGTTAAAGATCTAAGGTAGGGCTGTATATATATGTATATGTAAAATTTTCGGATTTTGAAAAAGGGAAAAAGGGTTCAAAAGTTCTGAAAAAATGGTATCGTCTTCTTCGATCAATTCTAAGAATCGTTTGTTCCGCAACATTTTTTTCGAAAGTCGATCATTTTCAAATAAAAATTTTGAAAATGTCAATATGCACATTTTAAAGCTCAAGTCTCGTGGATGGGATTTCCTTACATCAAACTGGAATTCTGGATTGATTTCAATGTAGAGAAACGAGATAGAAAAGTATTTGAAAAATCCATGTTTTTTGGAAATAATCATATACATTTTTTTTCAAAGCTGCCTTTTTCGAAAAAAAAAACATAATAAAAGATTCTGACAGTTTAGTCAATTTTATACGTCAGATATGTCTGCTTGGACGTTAAAACAATTTTTTTTTTTTATATAAAATACTTCCGCTCAAAACTATAGTGAAAAAACGTCCATTCAGGACTTCATAGGTTAAAATAAAACAAAAAAATTCAACATAGCTTTATGAAAAACAATAGAAGAGGAGGAGGAGGAGAGTTTGAAACTTGACATAAAAAATAAGAATGAATAATGAAGGATTTGTTAAAAATACTATATTTCATAGTGTTTGAAAGGATCAAACATTGATAGATAACAAAAATCTGTGCTTTTCGTCGCTTTGTCACGAGTAATTACTAATTATGTTTACATACTCCAAGTGCCATTCCGTTTGTTTACGACGGTTTGTTGTTTTAAATGGCTCCGATTGTAGACTATTCTGTTCGAATATTTCAAAAAGGATATTGCATATAGACTTTATTACATAAAAACTGATTATTTTAATTCATGTAATTACGATTATTTATTAAATATTTTATATATATAGTATAAAAATGTAATTTATTATATCGTGTAATAACAAAGAAATAAATTTCACATTCGAATTTAAACGATTAATAATATTGAATAAATTATCTTCACTTATTCGCATTTCGAATTAATGCATATTTGTTATTGATCAATCGATGACATTGAAAATAACTCTCTAAATATAAACAAAGCATCTCGTATCTTTTAACTTGCGCGTATTATTGTTATGTTGACGGATTCGAGTGAATGAACAGAAATAATGAAAATAAACAATGCCATCTTTAATCGTTCGTAATTCACTTTCATACATTTTTCATTTGTAGTATTGTTATTGTTATACACATGCATACTCAGAATTATCACATTATAACTTGATTTAAGTAGAAACTTTTTTTAATTCATGATGAGTACATTTAATTACAGCTACTGTTTTTCAAGCCGAGACACTTTCAAGAAGTTATTAACATTTAATTGTTTTATTATCTAATTAAGATACTTTAATACTATTTAAAATTACACTGTAGGTGAAGTATGTCATAAAAAGAAACCGTCATAAACTTGAATTGTTTAATTATATATCTACAATGTTAAAATGTAAAATTTCTTTAAACTTTACAACTTTACTTCTGAATGTTTACAAAACGTTTAGGACAATGTTAAATTTTGTAGGCAAATCCACGTAATCTTTAACTTATTTAGCCCGAAAAATAATTATTTTTTCAAGCACAACATTGTACTTTGTCATATTCATAATATCCCTTGTAGCGCTAAATGTCCCCACAATGTCTCAGAATGTCTCCAGAATATACAGAGACATTCTGAGACATTCTGGGGATATTCTATGACATTTGTGCTACTCGGATATCCTTCCGAAGTACTAAATTGCACTCCTTCATGATTTTCATGCAGTACAAATAAAAAAAGAGCTGAATATTATATCCTTATCGTAAACTTGATTCTTTCTACATAAATATACTTTAATTACGACTTTTTATATTTACATTTAATGCATTAGATTTTGATGTATATCAAACCACATGTCAAAATGTGATGACGAACAAAAAATTTGGATGAAAACTGTTTCAGTCCTGGTATACTACCTTAATTATTTTTTATTATTACAAACAAAAATCGTATTTACAAGAACTTCCCGAGCTTTTAGTATTAGTAAAAAAACGACTTCAATGTTATTTCCTCAATTTTTATAAAATCAAGGGGTCATTTTTTCATCTCATTTGTTGAATATTGTAACGTCATGATTATTTTTTAATAAAGTATGACAAATGATTTAGATCAGAAATAGAAATATAATTATAAATAATTGTTGTTTTTTTTTTATTGTGCTGCAGTAAAAAGTGATAATTGTTGGACGATCACATTTCTAACATTGCATAAATTATATATATAGAAAATGCATTAAATTCAACTAAATATTTCGTCGATATAAACGATTTGGCATGGTAAATATACGAGTAACCTAATATTTTTATTTATATTTACTAAATTTTTCGTTCATATGGTATGCATATATCTTATTAATTTCTATAATTCGATTAAAAATAAAAAAACATTTTTAATAAATAATAAATGCCACATGACATTCATATACACATACAGCGCCATTTTAAATAAAGGCACACGATCTTTAAATGGATCATAACCATCGAAATGCAATTTACATAAAAATAATAATAATAATAATATACGCTTCATTCATCAATTCCCCTTTATATCACCTTTATTTAATCCTTATCCCAAGTAAAAATGAACGGAATTTAATCATTGATACGACGATCTATTTTAATATAAATTGAATTTATCATTTCCATCCCTTTATATCCCCCACTTTCATCACCGATTCATCTTTCATTTCGCGATTATTTCAATGCTATAGATACAACTTTCTTCTTTTAATGCCATTTCAATCTCTGCTATATTATATCGACGAAAGTAATTAATCCATTCTGTCGCAAGATCACCGCAAACATTAGGCGATGTGATGAAATCAGCTCATTCCACTCACGATTATCACTGAGATCAAACACTTTTGTTCATTAATACATTCTTATCAGGTATCGCAAATAATTTCTCACCAGATTGCAGAAGGCGTAAAGCCAACTGGGTCACGATTTCTATATATTTTATGATTTTTTCTCTCTCTGTTTTCATTCGACGTTTCTGTGTGTGTGTGTATGGCGGTGTTACTGAATCGTGGGGTGGAGTTATCAATCGCGACCGATTTCAAGATATAATACAAATGTAAATAGGCGTTTGTTGTTTTTTTTTAAGCGTCTAGTGATGGGAGATAAGGTCCACTTATTCTGCACTTACCCTGTTACTTTTAACGCAATGCTGATATAGAAGCGCGAACTTATTCTGAGGGTTGTCTTCGATCTCCGTGGGGTTATACCCCTGTACACGTCACAGGTACATTTGGCGCAGGCGCCGATTACGCGGCAGCCAGAACGCCGCCCCCGGGGGGTTTACCGCCCCCCCCCCCCCTCCATCCACCCATACACCCCCAATTCCACCTGCTGTGTGTGATTTAGCATTTTCAGCATAAACGCGATGGTACGATAAGAACCAGGAATGTTTGCAATTGGTTACACAATTTTACTACCCGTAAAGAACCCAAAAAATCGACCTTGTACGATAACTCACGAGCCAATCGACACAATTTCTTCTTTAACTTGTTTTTGATAGGCTGGAGCCGTACCCCGGAATTGCTATTAGATTTTTTAATATATCCACATACTAAAATTGACAAGTGGGAGATGAAATACTCGTCCAACTTTAAAAAGTAACACCACGCACGGACTAAGCAAATGGTATTTAATTTTGTTTAACTTTTTCGTTTTCAATAAATGAATGACGTTGTCTATCCCAACGTCCGAATCATGTGTGATTTAAAAATAAAAAATGAAAAAAAAAATAAATAAATAAAAAAATACAAATTTATACTTGAATTGTTGAAAGAAAAATAATTCAGAATTGCAAACCGATTTCAATTATGAGAATTCATTTCCTTTTATTTTTTTATACTCTGTAATATATTATCAGATTTTCTATAATAAAGACAGAGAAAGATGGATAATAATAGGAATAAATATATTTCCGGACATAATTCAGGGGAGCGAAAAAGAAACTTATAAGTAGACCACAAAGGCATTCTATCATCTTCAAGCACTTACGTGAAATTATTTATTATATTGTAGAAGAAGAGAAATGGGAATAAAGGAGATTGATTAACAGACAATTTATTAAAAAAAAAAAAGACTGTCGATAAGGATGAATGTAGGACAAATTCAAAAGTGATAAAGAGGAAAAATAAAACAGAAACGGCGTAAGTAAAATTGAAACGAGGTTCTAATTTCATTAGCAAAGTGAATTAATGTTAATTAAATGATATGCATTGCACATTGTTGCAACTATTGATTTCTATTTTGACAAGTAGTACAATCTAGTTTACATCCTGCGCATCTTTTTTTTTTATTCAATTCGTCGTCAATAAATTATCTTCGTGTCAATGTGACATCTGTCAATCAAAGTTATATAAACTTTGATCTGTATAGAAACTTGAATATGTATGTAAATGATAAGAGATAAAAATTCAGGACGTTTTTGATTTTAATCAGATTGAACATATTTTTCCATTTATATAGAAAAATAAAAATATTTATTGACCCATATTTACTTATTTTGTTCGTAAAAATGTAACGCTCAATCGTACAAAGGAAAATATATAATCTCAAATTGTAAAATGAAAATTTCTTAACCGATTATAATATTAAAGTTCAACAAAATAAGTAAAAAACGGTCACTGTACAACAGGGTTCAATCTATCAGATAGATTTGAAATTATTACATTTGGTATATTTTATTATATTTTTTTCTGAAGAGGGCCTAGATCCAGGCCGAAAATTAATATATTTTTTTGTGGTTCTTTATAATCTGAAAATATAAATCTATTGGAAAATTTTAAAAAAATATACTCCGAAAGTTGAAATAATAGTTTTTTAATATTAGACTTCCAGAAAGTTAAAATCTTATATTTCCTTAAATATATTTTTTCGAACGAGATGCAACATAAGTGAATTTTACTTTTAATTAAAGAAGGTTATTATTCATAAGAAATTAAATTTCGTTCATTTATAAAGAGCATAAAATAAATATAAAAAAAAAAAAAAATAAAAAAATAAAAACGAAACATAATTCAAGTCAAATTAAAATTGAGAACATTATTCGAAACTGACCAAATAGTGACACTTTCACTTCTCGAGTGCATTGAAATGTCATCTGGTTTTTCATCAATATAAAATGACTTTATAAATCGATAAAAATTTGCAGATCAAATTCCATTTTCAAGTTTTCGTCTGCAAATGAGTAATAATTAAAAATTAAAAGATTCACGTTAAAAATAAATAGTCATATTGAACGACATATTGCTACGAATTAATAATTGCAACACGCACATATATACTGATCACATTCTTATTAGAGAATTTTAACTTGGAACACACGTAGTAAATATAATAGGGTATTAATTATAATTATATATATAGGGATACGATTAATGATTAGTATACTTTTACGTTACTATACTTAACTTTCTCGTCGGATGTAATTTCACCTTATTTCAGGTATTTGGTTTCTATATTTAATATTCGTATTCAGTGTGACTTTCTCTATTCGTACAGATATCGATTATGTAATTTAATTTATACCGTATAATTCCGCGTGAATGATTCGTACATGACAATAAATTAATCTCGAGTTTTGATTAATTAAAAATTATAACTTTTATACATACATGCATACATTTAATAAATTATATATATATAAGTTATTAGAAAATAAAATAATTTTTAAAATAAATATTTTTTTTTTTCTTTTTAATTTGTTATTATTATTTTTTTTTATTCTGAATTTTGCGTAGAATGCGACGGCATTTTTTATAATTCAAAAAATTTTACTTTTCATTTATGTGTCGGCCGTATTGAAGCAGCCATTTTGAATTGCAAATCATATTCCGGATTGATTCCGAATAATTTTTTGTTTCATTAAAATTCATTAAAAGTATACTTTATAAATTATACCCTATATACGGGAATTGTAGATGTCCAGGACAAGAACGTTCGGATTTCTTAACATTCAAAATGGCGGATATAAAATGGCGGATTTCGGTATCGATGTTGACATCAAATTTTCGACATTTTCAGATTGAAATTTTGCATTTCGAAAGTTTAAAAATCGATTTGTTATAACTGGCCACGTATAACGGTATATTTCGTCATTATATAGTAGGTAAAATGTAATTTCCGACACTGGAAACAGTGTGGCAATTGTAATGTCACAATCATTTTTTTTTCGAAGATTTACATGGGGTCAACTTTGAAAATAAATCTATTTTACAACCTTATAACACAAAATATCAAACTATTTAACGCTGCGATAATTGTATTATATATATATATATATATATATATATATATATATGAAAATATAAGTTTTACATAATTTTTATTGATAAAGTCTCGAGTCCACCACTGAATTCTCGAAAACGACTTCATTAATTTGAAATGAATTAAGATTTAATAGAGACATGTTTAACGTCCCGAGGAGACGTTTACACATATAGTATATAGTCACGCGTCGAAATGCAAACAATATAGCAGCCGTTGCGGTATACGCAATTCCTGGAAATCATTTCCACGTGCCGAGTCTTATCTCATTAATACGGATTGCGTGGGCGAACATATATAGGCGACGTCAATGCCTTCTGGTGCTTGCGCGTGCGCGCGCGTGTGTGTGTGTGTGTGTGTGTGTGTGTGTGTCGCTTTCTCGTCGCGGTGGGAAATCGCGAAATTGCGACGACGAGCCCCTATCGCGCCGGTTGTCCCGGCCAATCAGAGCCTTGCATTAGCACGTGGCGGATTTATTTGAAATCGATGTCGAACTATACTGGTTGAAAGATTTGAGATGTACAATTTTCGAAATTACAAATGCGATTTTATCGAAACAAAAGTATATATATATATCTCGATAATTTAATAAATATTCGAATTATTGACGTGAAATAAGAAATATTGATCGGTTTGAATGAACGCCGGAAGATTTTAATCGAAATCACGAGATGTATATAAAATGGTACATTATATCTTTTTAACTAGGGCGGAAAATCGGCGATTTCTGCCAAGTGCTACATTTACCGCGTGAGCGAAGCAACATAGGTACATTAATCAAAATTCGTAAAAAATAACATGCGTGTAAAGTGACTTAATAGACAAAAGGAAACCAAATTTAAAACACAATTGTTAATACAGTGACAAAAAGAAGTTAACATTCCCAGAAATTGAAAATGTAAAAAGTGGCAAAAGTGATAAAAATTTACAATAATTTAAAATTTATATATAACTGTTAATAGTGTCGACATAAATGTTAACAACTAATCAAATCTAATTGACAAAAATATGAATGGACTAAAAGTGGGCGAGAATTAAAAATATTAACACAAATCAACAAGAATGAAGAAAATGTTGTTAATATCGTTAATATTGACAAAACAATTGCGAACATAAAATTGGAAACGTTTATACATAAGTGTAAAAAAATGAACAAAAGTAACGATTATTCATAAGAATTTAAGAATTCTCAAAATTACATCAACATTGTTTTATGTTTTTCGACACCGAGGTTCAGCCAGGTCTGGGGTTCTGACACCAGGGCCCCAGGTCGTCCGGGCCTTGTTCCGCCTGGTTTGGTTGGATTTCGACACCGAGAAAAAAAAAAAAAAAAAAAAAAAAAAAAAAAAAAAAAAAAAAAAAAAAAAAAAAAAAAAAAAAAAAAAACATTGTTTTAATCGTGACAAAATTTAAGATCATGACGAACTATAATAAAAGGAGGAAAACTCATCGAAAATAAATAAAGTGACTTCATTAACACATAACGAAACAAAATACGATACATAACTGTCAATAGTGGCAGAATGAATTTACAATATACGAAGAAAATTGCAATATATAGTTAAGAAAAAATTTCCAATAATTTCCAAAACTATATATAATATAGTATTGTATATAGTATTGTATATTTTAGTATAGTGAATAGTTGCAACTAATTTATTTCTAACAAACAAATGTTAAAAACTATAATAAAATGTAATGTGCCAAAATTTAAAAGAAATTTATTAGCAAAGTACCTTTTTTCCTCGATGTGTAAATACGCAATCGTAACAGCACCGAACCTTATGGCAAGCTTAAGTAATGTTGCTGTAAGATTGACAACCTTATAGCAACATTACTTAACCTTGTCATAAGGTTCGGCGCTGTTGGGGAATGAACTCTTGCAATATGTGGCGAAATACGTTCAAGTGTCACAAAAGTGTTACTTTCCGCCCGAGGGCCAAATGCAATTGGACTAAAAAAAAAACAGCTGTTCAGGGAGGAAAATAAGTATTTTCCGTTCAGATGTAACGAAAACACCCTTTTCGTCATATTCGCAGAATAATTATACCCATTTTCGAGCCAGTAAAGCCATTCATCTTATATCCAATCGCTGAATAATTACAGCTGTAGCCCGATCGATCACTATACTGAAACCTCGACATTCAATGCCCGACGAGCCTCCGGTCATCTCGACCAATCGCGATTCGCTCCGTGGGTGGCGGGATACTTTGAAACGAGTACATGCACCCTATATAACGTATATATATATATTGTACGTTCTTTTCCCTATATGCAGTACATACTACGTCTCCAGCGTTTCCAGTCCTTGAACGTGTTTGCATTGGCATTGATGCGGAAGCCCTGCTGCTTATTATTAAGCGCGGGAGATTATGAGTTTACGGTGTGTCCGGTTTGTGCAACGTTACAACGGCACTAGTAAAATACTGTTACCAAGAATTATGCTCATCATAATTTAAAAGAAAAAGAAAAGTAATTTAAAAATTTATTATAATAATATTTTTTTTTCTTTTTAATTAAAATAGGATATTTCATAACGAGGACGTAAAGTATGTTTTTACGCACGGGTTAAGTGTCGTATTACTTGTACTTGGGTGAGTGAAGATAATGCTTCAAGTATTTTATGCACTTACTTGCAAGAAAGAATATAAAACTTACATTTCTTAACGATTTTATATTTATATATGATATGTACATGATGATATATATATATATATATATATATATATATATGTAGTATTATCTTTAAACTATATTAAAAGTATGTATATATATTTTTTATTTTTTTATTTTCCGTATTATTTGTAAATTGTACAGTTTTTAATAGTGATTCTACTGTGTTATGGTGTTAAAATTTATTACATTATAAAGATAGTTTAATAACAGGAAGATATCAACGTTAACCTTTAGGATGAACTTTCAGATAATCGGTAAGAATTAGTAAGAAAACGAGCAGGAAGATAATAATGTAGCTTTCACATAAAAAATATAATCTTATTATTTCGTATAAACAGTTGACGTTTTATAATTACTCGTTGATACCAGTTTGCTCTCGAAATTTCTTTCATGAAAAAAGCTGAGTCACGTTTTAAAAAATTGCAGATTATTTCACACTAATACAAGTAAAATTTCACTTTTTTAAGGATGCATACGAGGGTTACAATCAGGTGTTGAGGCAAAAATGTTTGATTTTAATTTTAAAAATATTACGTTTATTTTTTAAGAATAATTTTTGAAGAATTTTTATGTTGATGAGATATTGGATGAGGATTTATGAAAATACTTGAAATTTCGGAAAATTAGTTTAATGAACTCGTTATTTGAACGAAAAAAAAGTTGTATACTTGATGTTTATTCTGATCTTTTAATGGAAAAAAAAAAAAAAAAAAAAAAGAAGATATTTCAACAAATGATAGCATATCTTAATAAAATTTATACTAACCTCAAAAATGTGTAAGAAACAATTTTTATCTTTTAAAATATCTGTTTAATAATTTTAACTCATTAATATTATTAATTTTCATAAATTCGTAAACGTTCCAAACTTTAGAGAATCCTTTTCTGAAGAAAATAGACCATCGGTCGGTAAAATGTTTTTTTTTTTTAATTTCCCATTGAAAATAAGAAATTAAGAAAAAGTAATAGAAAATGGAAGAAAGAAACTTCAAGTACAGAAAGTATAACTTGTAAACTTTAAACACACTGACACCTGACATTGAATTAAAAACTTTAAATACATTATTAAAATACATGATGTTAAATAACTTATTTTTTTCACAAATGTAATTTTTTTCATGATTGATAAGCTTTATCTCAGCAATATTATATCAATAATAACAAAATTAAACTTCTTTAAATTGACGTTAAACATTTGTTACAATTCATTCTTAACAGAATGATTCTTCACTTTTAGAAAAAGCGAAACGATTTTTTATCAATATTGAACGGTTTCATTTTTCCTTAATCAAATATAGAAAATATTTACATCGGACATTTATAAGGGGGCAGAAAACCATTTTAAAAAATTATATATATATGCTATTTACCTTAAAAGTGTCCTACTCGAGAGGCAGTATAATACTAATTCTTTAAAAATCTGCAGTTTGATATGGTTCTTTAAACTGATATCTCTCGTCATTCTATCGTAAAAAACATTGATCGATAATTTTCATTCCAATGAATATTGCAGTAACTGTATTTGTTTATGTGCATAATGTATAAACATATAACGTTACGTTAAAAGCAAATATACACAAGAATTATTTAATGAATCAAGTACTGTTAATCATTTCAATGTATGAAAAACATGTTGTTGCTGAAATGTTGGACGATGATAAAGTATAATCTTAATAGTGTCAAGAAATAAATCGTTAATAAATAGGAATTCCCAACAAGTCATGTAAATAATGACTCAGTTAAACGTACTTATAATTATTGTGTTATTTACAGTCAAATTATTACCGAAATATTTATAAACATTTTATTATTTTCAGAAAGTTTATGAAAAATCGAAAATTTTCAATTTCAATGAGAAAAAATTCCAACATTTCAATATTTTTGTTTGCTATTTTGAATCAGTCTGTATTTTATCTAGCTAATACTTTTAATCTCTGTTTTTTTTCTCATGAGATTCTTTCGAAAAAAATGACATTATGCGGAAAAAACTGGTATTGTAACGGCATTTTCATATTTTTAATTAAAATGCATTAAAGTATAAATTTTTCTACTTCATGATGAATCAAATTTTGATGTTATAAAAGGTGACAATACTGAATTACAAAAAAATAACACTTGAACAATTCAATTGTTTTTACTTAAAGGTGAATAATGACACGGAAAAAAAGTATTGTTGGGGAAACCATGTATAGTTGACGTAACCATTTTTCTGGTTGACACGAAAATTTGTATGGTTGATACAACCACAGAATAGTTGCTCCAATAATACTTTTTTTTCTGTCATATCAATTTTATTTTTATTAATTTTTGTAAAAAATAATCATTCATTCATTTATTCATTCATGTATTTAATATTTGTTTTTGATAAAAATACATTGTCAATAATGCAAACCAATCAACTATCCAATCAATTGTTATTCGCAAATCGTAGGTAATAACGGGAATTGTATGTCAATAAAACGTTAGCTAATTACTTTATAGTGACATTGAGTAATTTCACATAATTAATTGCCTCAGAAACTCGATTCTCTTCTCGGTCAATTTATAACATGCCGGATTTCTCTGAACCATATCCGTTGCTCTTTTCTTATACGTTCATTTATAATTATGAACAATTGAGGG
This sequence comes from Trichopria nigra, assembly GCA_030522945.1. Classification (NCBI taxonomy): domain Eukaryota; kingdom Metazoa; phylum Arthropoda; class Insecta; order Hymenoptera; family Diapriidae; genus Trichopria; species Trichopria nigra. The sequence continues at coordinate 11,788 of JAPYZR010015225.1, forward strand.
GAATATTAATCAATTGATTCGAATTTTATTAGCTCGGATGATGCGCAACTTCGAAACGCTACACTACACTATATACGTATATATATATACGTATATACGTCATTTACTATATACGGTCTAAGTTTGTTCAATACATCACCTCTTCTCCATCAAGTTGGAAAACGATTCGAATTCCTTATGTTTGATGTCTTTTTTATATCTGTTGTATAGCTAACAAGTTTTGAAAAATTATGTAAAGAATAGTTTTCATTAAAAAAAAAAATTACATTAAAATTGGGGGAAAATTGAATAATTCATTCAACTCAATGGTATAAAAATATGACATCACAGGGAAAGTGAGAAAGAATACATATGTAAATATGTAAATGTATATATGCACATAAATGTACACACACACACACACACACACACACATGTATATATAGATACAGTTTCACGCGTTATTTTTCATTTATAAATATACACAAATGAATGTACATATAATGAATACAAGTAGAACTTAGACATTTTCAACATGGGATTCATGAGATATTGCGCAATTTTGACTTTAATTCAATCGTCGACTCAGTTGTGTATTAATCATTCGATATAATACGACATCATCAATCAGAAGCTACAAACAGGATTACATTTTTATTGTATTTTCCTGATGGGCAATTTATATACCCACTAACATCATAATACCGGTATGAGAAACTGTCATGATACATAATATAGACGTGAAAGAAAAAGTAACGTTGAATCAACCGTGGAAATGGTCGTGTAAACCATGAGAAAGATTTTGGAGATGATACATGTAACATTTGGGATTTTTCCTTGGAAAATTTATCAACTTTTTGAAAAAACTGCTTGTAGAATTCAACATAGAAACATATCAAAATTTTTCGTACATTTTTTTTTTAAATTATGAAAAAAAATTCTAATAAATACAATCGACAAAATTGCAATAACTTTGCATTTCGTAGCATTTAAAATAAAAACTCATAGTTAGATCGTTCTAAAATTTTTCAAACAAATTTATATTTCGGACGCAATTACTTGAATTTTTTATTCCGCAACCAACATATTTTAAAATGATGGACTAGAAAATACTTTTCTATAGGGAAAATTACGTGTATATTAACGGGTTTGTTTACAAACTGTAGATCTAAATTGTTTTTATTTGGAAAAATCGCATTTTTTCACAAAAAAATTGTTTATAACTTTTTAAGCATTTATTTTAAGCAAATTCCGAGATTGTCATCAGAATGATATCATGTGATGGAAATTCAATGTTAATAAGGACTCGTGGGACTATCGGGATAATGCGAACAATTTCAAAGTTTCGATTTGTGGGCGTAGTGTCACAGAAAGTTACTTTTCTCTGGAAAGACAAGCTCATCATACGCACACGGTTCGACCTATAGCTATAGTCAAATGCCCACCACGGGGATTTAAAAATCCTGCATTTATAATGCCGTCATCTCGTATGACATTGCCAAGGTGGACTGCAATCTCGTGTTTCTTACCACGGCCAGATTCGTCGAGTTGGAAATATCACGCAGATGGTTCGTATTAATTTTATGGCAAACTTCGTTTTCCATTTTCTCACAATTGTACGGAAATAATACACTGCCTGGAGATATTTGCATACTGCCACTGCTTTCGCCAATCAAGCATGAAGTAGAAAAAGTAGTAAATGTCATATTGTATAACATCTATTTACATTTAAGTAATAATTCATTACAATATTAATTAATCTTAATTTTTTTTTTTCAAGAAATTTGCATTTTTTATGACTCTTATTAATGCTTATTAATCTTCTTTATATGGTTTCCTTTTATATTTCTTTGCATTTTATTATATTATCCATATTATTACATAAATTTTACTGTTTTAATAATATTTCAAAAATTGAATATAAATTTTCTCAGTTTTAATCTGATGTTTTTTTATTTTTTTATTGTTTTTATTTTTTTTTTTTTTTTTTTTTTTTTTTTTTTTTTTTTTTTTTTTTTTTTTTTTTTTTTTTTTTTTTTTTTTTTTTTTTTTTTTTTTTTTTATTACTAAGTTCTCATCTTATTGTTTCTTATTCGTATCGTTATCAGTTAAAATTTAATATATCTTTGTGAATGTTAACAAATCTCTAAATCTCGACATTCTTACCCAACTTGAATACTTAAAATTATATTACAAAATTTAAAGAGTTTTTGTATGCTTCAAGGTTGATTTTTATCTTCATCAAGGCGTTATACTAATTGGATTAAAATATTCTAGTTTAATTTCAATAAAAAAATTGTATTACTCATTTCTATCAAAAATTTTATCAACCTTCCGACATTTCCATTAAAAAAGTATCCAAATCTTTTAAGGGGCTGCTAAACCGATCCGAGAAAACATATTCGGGTTTTCCGAGATTCCTGTTTTACCGACCATTTTGTCAAAATAACAGATGAATCACCGAAAATATGATGATTTTTTGTTTTTTCCGTCTCTCCATGCACTCCACGTGTGATCACCTGTTTCACATATATGAGAGGACGCATGCATGTGTGCACACGGATCACACACACAACTAGAGGATACATTCATCTCCTGTCAAACCGAAATTTGTCCACACGGATTCGTCGCGGATGCGGCATCTTTTTAATTTTGGCAAGTTGCATGGTGTTCCTTGACTTCGTAAAAGCGCCCTAAAATAGAATTGGTAAGCGATAAATGCCGGAAACTCTGTATTTTTGTCATATCAGTTCCGTCCATCTGACCGCCGCGCCAATTTGACGTAGCGGAAAATCGCGGAACTGTAATTTTGCTGTTTTAGATTTATAAAAACAATTTTTATCGAATTTCACGACCAAAACTATTTTAGGGCGCTTTTAGGCATTTTTATGCACGTACGCAAAATTTCAGCGAAATCGGTACTAAAATGACCTCGGTCGATAACGTCAATTCCTGACCTAAAATGTTTAAATTAAATACAAACTAGATACATTGCCAAGTCCAAAATTATTTTAGGGCGCTTTTACACATTTTTTTATGAATGTACGTAATTTTCCTTGAAATCGATTCAGAATGGGGCGGGAATTTGCAAGAATAAAATTAAAATGACACGTTTACAATTTTTATTCTTGCGAATTCCAGCCCAATTATGAATTGATTTTCTTAAAAATTTGACGGGCACTCATGGAAAGTACGTAATAGCGCTCTAAAATCGACTAGAGCTATTTGATATCTCTTAATAAAACGAGATCAATAAAATAAGACTTCAAACTTAATAAATCACCATGACTACCCACCTTAAAAAAACTAGATTCCTACTTTTTTTTTTTGTCAAATTTCGTTAGATGATTGTGAGTAAACTTTTGTCAAGTCTTGATCAACATGAAATATCCAACTACGTATATATATTTACTATATTAAAAAACTCGTTTCAACCCTTCGACATTCGCACAACAAACTTTCGTAATTTTTCCGCCCTAGGGCTTTCCACTTCGCCAGCATGTGTTAAACGGTATTATTTATCATTATATGACCTTATTAACTAGATAACAGGTAATTTGAAGAGAAGCTCGGCATTTTTAGAAAAATACGTAAATTTACCCCAAAAAAAAAGTGTTACTCAATTTTATGAAAATATAGTTCTATTAGTCATGCGATAATCGCATATTAATTCACTGCAAGGTAATCGCAATTCATCCGCATTTAATCGTTTCGATTGGTGCACGTGCCCGTAGTGGAAAGGCGTAAATGAGGAAAATTGGTAGGAGCAGTTGTCCTATGCAGAAATAAGATGGCGAGTTTGTACCGACACGTGCATGAAACGAGTCTATTCATCACAGACGCAATTAGCCGAGTCGAGCCTCAGAGTCTTCCTTCCGTCGCAGGAAATTGTATATATTTTTACTTCACCTGATGGTGAATCGTACGATTGGCAGGAATCCAGGAAAAACAAATATATTTCTTATTTAAGTCGCATATCATTTTTTTTTCATATTTTGTCGAGGGACTTGTCCATACAAGGTCGATCCTCGTTATCTCGTTATTCGCACTTCATGGTTAATCATGTAAAGGAGTTTTATTGATGATTTTAAAGATGGCAGAGTTATGGCATTTTTACTTTGGGCCATCCCTAATTGAACGATATAATAACTTGAAAATTTAAATGATTTTCGTAAAAGAACGTTTTTTTCACATTTGCTGCAGTAAAATCTTTCCCACCAATCAATTTCCACCACCAATATTTAAACGAATAAAGTGAATCAGTTTGTATCAATTTCTTTGATAGTAGAGAAGAAATATATATATATATATTTAATAGATGAACCATTTCTAGGGATTTACGGGGTGTTTCATTTTAATCCGACCACGCAGATACCTCTGTAAAAATGAATGATATCAAAAAATGACCTCTACAAAAGTTGAAGGGGATAGAGGGGGCCA
>JAPYZR010015233.1:0-12027 GCA_030522945.1 Trichopria nigra
TCGAGGACTGTTGAGAGGAAGGCCTGGTTTACGCCCTCCCTACGTGGGGGAGTGGGCAGCGCCACCACATGTAAGAGTCACTGAAACCACAACGGAGTCCTTGGGGGCCACCATAGAGGAGTTGCGCTCCCCTGCCACGCCGGAGATCGAGACCGGCATCCAGGAGCTGGTATTGGCCTCGGAAACGGTAGAAGTCCAAGAAGAGTCGATGCGGAGGCCGACCCCCACGGCGACCGAACGCCCAAGAGTCCGACCCAGGGAGGGTCATCAGCAACCGAAACACCAAGCAGGACGGTTCCGAGGGAAGGCCGGGAAAGACGGACAGTGGAAGAGGGATCTGGTAGTCGAGCGGACGGAGACACCCGGGCGGGCCACTCCCCCGGCGGAAGAGAGTATCCCGGCACCAGACGCACTAGAAGAGCGCAAGGAGATTGCGAGCCTCTTAAGAAGATTGTGCCCGCAGAGGCTGCAGCATTTGTCGAGTCGCGGATCCCTGCGGGCGACGCGCTGGAGTGGGCACGTCAACTAGGCCCCTTATCACCAGCGTTACAGGGATTATGTTTGGCCAGTACCATGGTTCGCCTACAGGAGTAAAGGGTCCTAGGGGTTCGAGCCCTTGTCGAGGTGGGGAGGTGTGGTCGAACGTAGCTCCCCCTCCCCAAAAGGTCACATGCGGTAACCCCGGCAAGGAGTCTGAGTTCGGGTCGGTAGACCGTCGCAGAATTTGATAACAGGGGTTACACCCGTCGGAACTCCCCCGTAGTTCCGGCAAAGGAGGGGGGTTTGTAACGTGGCGTTACACTGCGATGCGGCCGCCGACCCGATCTCCCGTGTGTGGGTAAACAGGCGTTGTGATGCGCCTGTTTGGCGCCGGTTCGAAACGGCTAGAAACGAGCGAGTGACTCGACGAAGATGCCCCGATCGTCGGGAGAACGCGTACGGGTGTACATACCGTGATGCGGGTCCCCTCCCGGGCCGATGGCATGTGGTGGGGGACCAATGCGCGCAGTTCTACCGCCGACTGCGAAGCGAACGGACCGCGAGCGCGTCAGTTTTATCGAGGCAAGCAGCGGAGCAGGAGCACGTCGAGATTTAAGTTTTGTAATCGAGATTCAATATTCGAGAATATTATACGGGTCTTTCTTTTTTGTTTGTACGAGCAATATCGCTATCAGGTTTTTTTTTTTGTACTACTATCTCCCAAAAAAAATATAGTAAGTCGAGCAATATTAACCGATCCGAAATAAGAACAGAAGAAACCCGGCGACAAAATGATCGAAACTAATTCGACCATTAATACTTAATATTCTAATAGTATATTATAATATATACATTTATTTATTTTTTATGGTAGTTCTTTTCAAGCATGTGCTTTAAAAATAATGATTTCAGACAAAAATAAACAAATGTATATATTCGAATTATCTACTGGAAACGAAAGTTTATGGTAATTCGTACCGGTCTTAAAAAAAGAAAAATTGTCAAGATACTGCTTGTGATATCCGCTAGAAATGTTGATTTATTCTTGTGTGATTTCTAATAATGATAATCGAACCATTTCCTAAATGTGTTGAATTCGTAAATGGCCTTATCGTAATTCTTGGTAGAAAAATTTAATCATCGGGCTAGGAAATTATATTCCGTAGAGAATGGAAACTTGAATGAAAACGTAGTATTCTTATATGGCCGTCCGTTTTTCATTCTTACGAGTTTGGTACTATATCTATCCACGAACCTCGTCACAACTTGTCTTTTCTTTTAATAATAAATTAATAAATAAATAAAAACGTAAGATCTTAACAAAGTTCCGATCAAAACTAATATTTTAAAACGCTTTAATTAATAAAATTGTTTAGATGTTATATTTTTCAAGTGACTATTGCAGTATATCTGTATAAACTTATTATAAATATGCGTACTCATTATTATTGGAATCTTATCTAATCCCCAAATATAGTAGACATTTTTTTTTTAATTTAATTCCAATAGTGGGTACACATATATGTATAACAAGTTTAAACATATGTGGAAAAATGGTATACAGGGAGAGATCCCTATATTGTACCTATAGGTCGAACTGTAATAGTCATTTAAAAAATATAACATCTAAAAAACATTGCAAAAAGCAGTTCATTAAAGAGAATAGACTTTAATTAGTAAATTTGATACGAATGTTTTTTTAACTAAATACAGATTTAACTTTGTTAGTTATTGATCGATTATGAGCAACTGTGAGAATTTCTTATCAAATCATGAAATGATTCGGTCGGTCACGATGTGCATGCAAAACATTCCTCGAAGTTAATAGTCACCACGTACAATTGCGGTGTGAAGCATTAATAACCAGTACTATACTTTCATAACTCTTATGGAGTTTAGTGCAGAATGGACTGTGAATGAGATATTGTTATGTTCCATTGCGTTCTATCAATTTTAGGAATGCATACATGTACGTGAATTTTAAGTAATCGATTAATATCAAGAAGGTAAATTAGAAACATTATTAAATAGATTTGATGAACCGATATTATAATCATGATGAGCATGATGATGATCATAAGAAGATTATACTTAAATAATTCATAAAATTGATATCAGGGAATGAAACTGATTTTAACCTATAGTCAATTTAAAACAAATCTCAATAAACCCAAGCAGAACATATGTAAAACTACGTAATGATGTACTGATTATCATTGACTATTGTGTATTTTTTCTTTAAAAAAATATATGTATATAATGTTTAAAAGACAATAAATGTGGTGTAAAAACATACAAACAAAATTATTATTTTTTATATATTATATTAATTTATGCATTATATCGGTCCGTTTCGTTTTGATATTAGCGACTACATTATTTCGCTGTAAACAATTGTGTATTCACTTTTATTACGCATTATCTAATAATAGAATTAATAGAAACACTTTATATTAAAATTATAACTAGTTATTGTCATTAAAACATTTCTTTTTAACGAAAAATGTTAATGAACTGTAGTACTCAGAGCAGCCGGATATGCTTTATACCAGTCTTTGTAGAAAGCGCCGGTATTCCAGCCAAAGTGCTCTTTGTGAAACAGAAAAAAAATTAGAAAAGTTTTAATTTTGTATCTTTTTGAAATTGCAAGAGTTCATGAACTTTTTACCATCGTATAATTAAAGAAACGTTGCACATTACTTTTAGAGGCATGACGAAGGAATCATTAATTTATTTTGACAAGTTAGGTTTGAACGTCGTAAATTAAGAGCTTTCCTCGGCTTTACGGGTCGAACGCCTGGAAGTAATTATTGCCTTATCTGCTCGTTACACCGGAGAGACGTGTATGGCTAATACATCGAATCAGGGTCAAAAGAAGAAAAATCTGCCGAACAAACAAAAAAGTCGACTTGTTGGACAGAAGCCCCGGGGTGCGATCGCCCCACTGCAACGTTCAAGCGCGCAGCGTCGCGCCTAATATAGTAGCGCGAATCTCCGAGTCCGAGTCGAAGCTCCCAGACGTACTATTGCCAGGTATCTTGGGGATATCTGCCTTTACTCAAATAGGGCTGGAGACCAATTTGCATAACGTATACGACATGCAAATGTCTCAGCAATGACTGTCTCTTTCCCTCCATCTACGTCTCGATGATACCATCTCTTAGCTTTTCCAACATTCCTTGTCTTTTTCTATAGTATTTATAATCGGGGTTTACGAAATCGACACGATTTTAGATCAATGCAATGACTTTAAGAGAAATATACTAGTATACAAAAAATATTTAGATAGGGCCTACTGTATTTTACATTTTTAAATTCTCACGGATATACTTTGACATTTTTCTTGCCAATGTGTCATCATTGCATAACGTGTATTGAAGTGTCAGTGTATAGTGTACTGGAGATAATTTATAAGGACATATAAGTACAATCGTTTTTGCTTGCAGCATGAATTCACTAACTGATATTAATCGTCGGCGACCAAATCAATACAATATTATCCAATTTACAATTCCTCGCTTCACTACCTCTTTATCTGCTTTGATTAATGGTCTTCTTACTATATGGCAAACACAATAACATTTTATTTTTTTCAAACATTTCTAGAAAGACCATATATATACGTATAAGTAGAATGCCAAATCGCACGCAAAGAAAAACTTTCTTGAAAATGTAACATACCTGTTTACATGAGACAAATTGTCATTATTTATGGTAATAAAATCAAGACTTTTTAAAATTGTTACTTTTCCTTAAAAAAATACAAAATTGCTACTATTCATTATAGTATACGATTCATTATATAAAGTAACAGATTCTTGTTATAATGAAAGTCTGTAAAATGCTAAATGGTATGGTAAAATTTTCAAACAAATTTTGCTCCGTGCATCATGACGGTGATGTGGCAACAGATTGACTGTGCCCCGTCCAGAAAGACGGACATATTGTCATCGATGAAATTGACATAGAGGTTTTACAAAACTATGTTTAGTACAATTGTTACTTACTATATAGGCGTTAATTAATGTCCGCAACTAAACGACTTGGTGCATCTTCATGCATTGGCTTTTATGAGTGGGCCCTTACATTGTACTTATTGTATAGTGCTTTATACTATATAAATTAAATATGATTCGTAAAGAAATGGCAGTCTTCAGTGGCTGATATTAGTTTGTTGTAAAAGAAAATACATGATATCTGAGAAATACGCCTTTTTTCAAACGTTTAATCGAGATGGGTCAAGTTCTAACTAAAGTTGTAATTCTGAAAGCTCCTTTGCAAGACGAGTGATTATTTTCTTCAATGTCAATGAAGACACGGAACCTAGAATGTTTTTAACCACCCGTTTAAAAATTGTATAGATGGAATTAATATAAAATGATTTCAACTCATCTTCTCGGGTTTTATTGGATGTCTTTTTTTTTATAAAAATAATTCTACTAAAAATAACACTTTTGCGAATATTATAATATGCAATATCCAACAAATTTTCCATTAAAAATGTCTTTCCGATAAGTTATACATTTTTCATCTCCAGTATTTTCGTTCAACGTGATGAATTCGAGTCTTGTCAGAATGTTTGTATTCTGATAAAAAGCGTTTTGATCAATGCTGAAGTGCGTTATTACAACGGATTTTAAATACGTTTTATATAAACATTTTATTAGTTTATTAGTTTATTATTATAAACTGAATAATAATTTCAGGAAGGATATCATTAGTAATTACGTCGAAATAATCCTCTTGCTTTCTATTTCTTCCTTAAAAGTCTTGTCTTTGTGTTTTTCACTTTTATTCTGATTACATCTTTATCACGATCGGGGTACATATAGTGTGTATTATTTCCTATTTGTGCTTGCTCTTTTATCAGGGAAGAAATTAGGTATTTTTTCATTACAACGCACTGCGTCGACATCTGTCCTGCTCTACTATTATGTTTCTCGTATCGTTTTGCCTTAGGGCGAACGAAAACCTCCAACTACAGGATTGGTCGAATTTTCCGTGGAAATTTCGAAACTCATCGACTGGCGCTATGCGAAGCTTGAAATCGAAAAAAACCATCTTCCAATTTACGCGGAAATGGGAATGTATTACCCAGGTTGCGGTGCGTATCCGTTTATGCACCAGGCATACAAGTTAATCAGACGTGGCGCTGCTGTAATTTTATGAAATTATATTTTAAGCGTCTACGGATAAAGGAGCTACGATACCTCTTATATATTTAAATATGGGTTTAATAGAATTAAATGACATTTAATTTTTCGCTGAACCATGGATTAATTAATGACAAAGGATAAGATTAATCGGCAATTATCAGTTCCATTACTTTATTTTTCTCTGTTTGGTTATCAAAGACTTATATGACAATAAGGCATCGAAAAATTATGAAAAATTGTTTAAATTCATAATAGTCCAAAAAAACATAATGCAAAACTTTCTTTTTTCAATGAAAATACAAAAATAATCGTACAGGAATAGTCATAAAATCTGATAAACCTTAATTTCAAAATTATTTATCACACATTTTAAACATTCAAAATTATCGGGCTATATCTACGTACATATCGAAATTAGTAAATTTTCGTGTATTTCACAAAGTTTAAAAAGTTCAAACTTTATTTTGAATAATATCCCCATTATTAATTTTACTCAGAAGTAAATTCGTGCACTTTGAAAAACAGATGTAATATCTAATTACCTCTTTATCAAAAAAGTTTATTTATTGATAATGACAAATAACGAAATTACACGAGACAATGTAAAACTACACGGAGGAAAAAATGCCTTGGTTAGGACAACAAAAATATTTGTGCATTCGAAGTCTTGGTACTCTTAGCGCTAGACGAGAAATTGGTTGGCGTAACTATTTTCACTTGGTTTATTTCGAATAGTTCAGTCAGCAATGCTCTTGGTATAACTGGTTGGAGCAACATATAAATTGTTTAGTCCACATAATTCTGTTAGTTGCATGGTCTTTATGTTCCAACTAATTACAAATGCTAGATGGAATTAAATGGATTTCTTACATTTGATCTACCAACCAAGTGTCAACAAAGAAATCTGCAACCAATAAAAAATTGGTTATTTTTTCCGTGTACAATACTTTTAATTACTGGAAGTATAATAGTTTGATATCAAACGTGTGATCGAACCGCAGTCGATGTTATCAAGTACGAAGACAAACCGCAGTCGATAGTGTCTCAATTAAAGCCTCGCACTATTCGTTTCCGACAGTATCTCGTTTGAAGTTTCTTGGGCCGATTGTCCTACGTGTTTGCATTATTCAACGATGAGTAGCGAGAATAATAGCGACAATACAAGGAGAACGATCCTAGTCCCATCATTAATTGAGGCCCATTTATACTCCTAATGTTTCGAGTCGCATCGTGTGTCAGAAGTACCCGCGGCCTTTTGTCCCGAGACAAGCCCCGCAAGATGCGACCTGATTGTTCTGGCAATATAATGCGGTTCACTTACGTGAACTGGTGAAATTGCGACTTATATATGCTCTTACCATATAGCTTGGTCGGCGTCTTGAGAGATTGTAATAGGCTCAAAGCAATGCAACTCTGTTACCTTCTCACTCCACAGTCAGTTTTTTTTTTTGCCATCTTATTTTTACCAATGATGCTGAATGTCAGCCGCATTAAGTAATACCTTAACATTACCATGAAATAATGTAATTAATTAGTTCTGTATTTTAAAAGCATCTTTCGGATGCTTAAATAAAACTAGGTAAGGAAATACTTTGCTTTAAAATGAATCGCCTATTTATTTCGCTTTTATTTTTTCTGCTCATATAGTAATTTATAGTATTTTGGCCAACATAATTTACATTTTGGGTTTCATTTAAACAGTTCTTTTCTTATATTCTCCTCAACTTTAATTGAACTTAAAAATACTTTCACATTTCTTAACAGCTGTAGACAAGTTTTATATATAGAAGGAGAATAATTTTGTGCCAAACTTAGCATACAAGCTCTGTTTGAGGTGAAAATTGCAGATACTTGCGACGCTTTCGTTTCGCTGAAACGTTCGTCCCGTCATTTTGAACTTTGTACTCTCCGCGGTCGGCTGAATTTTCCCTGGGGAGGGCCCTTGCGTCGGCAGATAAGAGGGTTTGACGAGAATCGCGCCGGGGGATCCTGGAATTCGAAGACGACCTTCAACCGGTGCTTCGAGTTGTTTCGGAAGAGCGATTCCGACCGATGTTCCCCGAGGAACGAAACTCGAAATATTTCGACTCTTTATTGCACAGACCCACGTTTCGTTCGCACGATTGAATTAATGATTACGAAATTTTTGAGACAGAATTTTATACGACTGCTGTATTATACTTGTAATTTACCGTTACCCCAGAACTTTTATTCCCCGTGAGCTTCGATCTCTCTCTCTCTCTTTTCTATTTCGCCGTCTTTTTACGCGCCTATTTAAGGGCCTAAATCACACAGATACGAAGTGATTTGCTGATTTTCAGCTGATTTGTCGAGATTTACATGGGCATATGACTATAATAAAAGGAATCGAAGTAATCAAATAAAATATATAAAAAATTCCACTGGAATTCAATTTAAAAGCATGTTATTCGATAATTCAAACAATAACCTTTTTGTTACATCGCGAACAATTCGATTCGAGATAAAAGTGAGTTGATGGTTACTAAAGACATCACTCGACATTTCCAAGTCTTATACAGTTAGCATAAGATCAAATAGAGTTTTACGTTGTACAGACGAGAAGTCGTCCTTTGTTAATAGTGATTCGTTAAACGTTTAGTCACAGAGAAGTTTCGGTAATGTTGCACAAACAGTCAATATATCCTACCTCAAAAACATTTCAAATGTAACATTTAATTCTAAAATCCTTCTTTTCATTATTTCAAATCAGCAAAAAAAAAAAAAAAATTGATAATTTCAATTTCAGAATTAAACCCTAGTCCTTCTGACTATATCGTCAGTGCTACTGTTCAACCAAAAGAGGGTAATTGAAACAAAAGTTTTTCTATATATATATAGGTAACAAATTAATTTAGAAAGTTACACTTATTAATATGTTTATTTAACAACCATATGCTCCATCTATATATAGTAATAGCGAAGCCAGGGAAAAGCGCAATGCAGTAGCCGAAGTTACGAACTAACTTACAAGCAATGAAAAAGACGAAAGAGACTACATGAACAGTTGGTAATAATGGTCGACTAAAGTTTAATGAGAATCCTTAAATGTGCAGTTCGATAAACGGCGGAAATCAACTAATTTGTTTCATAATTCGGGCGCCAAACAACTTCATAGCTTTAAAACTAAAACTCTTTAAAATATCTTTAAAAAAGAAGTTCTGTTTATAAATATTTCTTGTATCTATAATAAGTCTGTTCAAGAGTACTGTTTTAAGAGTCGTTGTCAAGAATTTTTAAATTGTACATACAATAAAACCAATTCCCGACTGCTGTTCAAGCAAATATTTATCAGCATTCAGATAGTTACAAATGATGAAGTTTTCAGTATGTATTATAACGGATACAAATATTTTTCGTAAAATGTAGTATTTTTCAATGTTTATATTTATATTGCAAAAATCTATAGCGTTTCAAGCAAAATGAAATTAATCTAGATGTATTTTTGCTTGTTTCAGGTAAAGTGTTCCAGATCTCAAAACTAATTTATAACAAAAATTGTTACACTTAAAGATATGGCATGCTACTTTGAGGTAAGGAAATATGTATTGCAAACTGACCTTAAATAATCGATAATTTGTACAAATATTTTTGACTTTAATGCTTTATAGTGAGAATTTATTTCTTCATTTCAAGATACGCAAGTTTCTAAAAATGTTTAGTATCCGCTATATAGTGTCGGAGTTACCATTTACTGGGATGAAATCTGAATTATTTGCGTAACGTTGGTATAAATGCTTAGTTTTCTTTGCGTAATATCTCAGGATGTTACCATCGATACAATTTTTCCATTTTCCATTTAATTTTCTTTTCATGCAGAAAATTTGAAATTGAGTAATTATATGTAAAATGGAGTGATGGCAAAGTACTCCAATATTTCAGGAGATATTCCAATGCGAAGGGTTGAAAAAATCGATTTTTCTTGTCCATTTTTCGATTGCTTTTACCCATAGAATTGATATCCCACAGTTGGTGTAGGTGATTCCTGCCTTGTTGGCCGGTTATAACGCTTCAAATGAGAGGCTCAAACTGTGCGCACTCGGGTTTCAGTGTTTATACCTGCATCTATACTCACATGTACACAACAGAGGCGTCCTTTTTCATGATTTTAGGTAACGGTTTCACAAAACAACCAGTAATATTTAAGACTTCGTCGTGGATAGAGCTTTGTTTTTCACAACTTTGATAAGTAAAATCGATAGAAAGCAGGGCAGATCATCTTCAAAAGCGTCCTATAGTTATTCTGCCAGAAAGAGAAAATTCAATGGAAATCAACATTCAGATGAAGTGAGAACTGATTTTTGCTAAAACACTAACAAATAAATTGAGAAGGAGTCACGACGACAGTTTCTCTCTGAGTGACAGTGACTCCCCTATACAACACGTGGAGTTGCATAGAAGATACTGATGAATATGATGCTTGCCAACTCACGAGATAGAATGTCAAGCAAATCACCAGAGTAGTGCTGGTAAAAAATCTATTAGAAACTGCTCCATATGTCGTGTGCATTTCTGTCTTGAAGGTGAAAATTTCTGGTGCAAATGGCTGCAGCATAAACCCGTGGAAACTCCTTATTGTCATCGGACAGCTCTTGATAGAGAAACATACGAGATTTTGAAACCGATCTATATGAAGAACTGAGACAATGTGATCCGCTTGACGGATGTGTAGATGCCAATAACACGCAGATTAATAATGAAAGTTTCAATGCTTGCATTTGGCGTTTGGTACCGAAACACTTTTATTTTACGACAAGAGGATATTGGAATTGCAACCCAAGATGCAGCTTGCACGTTTAAAAAAGATCAAGGATGCAATCCTCAAAATTTTGGGTATTTATACGAAAACAATGGGTTGCGTATATATGGAAGTATCGATTTCAAATTTTAACACAATATTCAGTGCTATCATGGCTATTGTTCGAATCACCAACTTGTTGATATTTTGATTTTTAATTATAATTTCACCTGATTCAAGTCGAAAAGAACGTGCCTTTTTCAAACTTTTGCATGACACGCCGCTATTTTGTTAATTTTCGATGAAATAAAAAAGTGGAGGTTCGGACGATAGACAGAGATTAAAAAACTTTGTTGATTTTCTATTTCAGATCACCAGGAGGGCACGGTTAACCTGGATCTCTTTTTATATATATATATATATATATATAGTTATATAATATATATCTTATCTAAATAAATATTTTTCGTAACAAACAAAACATTTTTCCTCTACCCTTGATCATACGGTAATTTAAGGAGTAAAAAATTTGTGAAATTATATTCAATATAATGAAATAGTTCACGAGGAAAACTTACTGAAAATAAGTTTTCTTTTTTGAGGTTCACATTGGAAAGTTCCCTTCAGTAAAGAATTCGTTCAAACAGAAAAATTCAATAAGCTATAGAATATCATATTGCCTGAATTAATATTGAACCTAGTGTAGGACGCTTTTATTTACCTATACACTAGCAAAGACGTAACCGTAAAATCCCGTGTAATGGCTAAAACCGGCCAATGACGCAATATTGCACACATGCTACATTCTCTGCGTAAATAATACAATTGCATTCCAAATGGATACCTAATGGTTTCGGAGCCGCCGATACCAAATACTATCGAAATCGCAAAGGTAGCACTGGAGGAATAAATTATTCTAACTTATATTCCATTATTACATTATTAATATATTATTATATAGAGTAATTCCATTTACTCTAAAAAGCAAGTAAAATGAATGTAATAACTGCATTTTTAATTTCATTTAATTCCGAATTAATACACGTGTTATCTCAAGATTTTTTATTTTTGTCGTATTCCTTTTTCCTTCATAACGTTCATACGTGAGTGCATTTTCCTCTGTCACATTGTCAGAATAATTTCTGGAATTATATCGGAGAAATGGATAGAGACAATATAAATGTATACTCTGCAGTTGGTCTTTCCGTTTTTAGTTTAAGTAAGACTTATAATTAGACTAAAAACGTTCTTTTATGTCTATTTCTTTTCTTAAAGAATTTAATTTCTAGTGATAATGATAAGTTACTGTTTTTTTTTTATTTTTTTTTTTATTATTATTATTATATAAGTAAAGATAGGTAATACAATATTTTTCATGGATTTATATTCAATCGTTCATAATTATAACAAAGCCGGAAAAATATTATAGGAAAAAGAAGTCATTTTAATAAATCAGAAATGTAACAGATGAATTATAAATTATGAACATGAAGAACGCATTACTAGTATGAATAGATTTGTTAACCCGGGAAAAAATGGATCAGATATAATTATATCTGAATCATGTATGATTATATCTGGATCATATATGATTATATCTGGATCATATATGTTCCAGATATAACGATATATAAT
>JAPYZR010015274.1:0-10904 GCA_030522945.1 Trichopria nigra
TAGATTTCCACCAAAAAATTCCCAAAATCGAAGAATCGGAAAAATTTTTGTTGGTGAATTCAATACTTCGCCCGCCTTGCGTCAGGCGAAGTAATATCACATACTTTACAGGAGACTTTGAACGCGGTCATTATCACTCAAGGAAATTCATTGTTTATTTATTTACGTTGCAGGATATCGAAAATATTATGATAATTCCTAACGCAGTGAAAAGAAATTTTCATATGGAGATTTCTTAAAAATTTCTTGGTTTCAGACTTTCACCATTTTTATGCACTTTTCATCATTGCGGTAAGTCTGAAATGTATAAATGAACCATGCAAACTTATTATCAAGTCACTATATGCTTATATATTTATAATACATAAATATACGAGTTTCGATTGAAACCGCATATTACGTCATTTGTGAGAGGTTCTTGGTGCAACAGATATATATTATTAAAGTTTATAAGGTAAAATACTTGGAAATTTTGGAGATGTTCAGTAGAGGAAAAGCGAATAATGTATAATACATGGTGCAATATCTGTAGAAATATATAACATATATAATGCTCGTCGACCAATAATGCAAACGTCATCTGCACGTGCGGTTTATTATCGAGTGCAGCTTACCGGCAACGATACAAACACGAGACAGGTCACCGGTCTTTCAAGAAGATTTTACGAATGCCGTTTGCCAACTGCGATTGACGTATATCTTCTCTCGTACATTTCTAAGAGTAATCCTCTTCCTGAACGTTTTGCTGCCTGTAGTATTACGTCGTAACAATAGTGATCATCATATAATGCACAGAAATTAAATGAACATCGATTGAAAAATACAACCTTTTTTATTATCATTTGTATTATCTCGGATTAAATCGTGAATATACTACGGGAGAATTCAATTGCGAATAAATGCCGCATTAGTTTGATTATCATTGACTGCTAGGATTTGTGTTTGGTACTGAAGAACCCCTCTCTGGATAAGTTACATATTTTTGTTTTATTCTTGCAGGTTGCACCAGTAAAATTGAATCGTGAACTAGAAGATACGTCGAAATGTAAGTTATATTTCTTGAAATATAAAACGAAGAAAGAGAAGCGATGAGATAATAATAAGTGGGCTATATCCTCTGAAATGATGAATTCTTGTTCCCTTTGTTTCGCTTATCTTTTTTACTGATAAACTAATATTACTTAAAATCATTCTCAACAGTTTACAAATTTTGGAATAATAATAAATATTTCATTTTAAGAAAAATGTAAAATGTAGAAGAAGAAGTCGGTTAAAAATTGTATATATAAGCGAAAAAATTGCGGAATGAATGCGGTTGGAAATGTCGTCGATAAAAGTCCGATTTCAGAGACTTCATCATCAGAAATAGAATCGCATATACAGTTTTGTACAGAAAGTATATGATGCTTTGTAAATTAAAACTGATTTTCATCAAAAGTCGCAAAATCGATATTATACTACGCATTTCACAGTCGACCGAGAATTTACTTTCGCAATTCCAAATTGCTTTTGAAATTCAAAGGTACAGATTCCATTCGGCACTAAAGTCGTAAATATTTTTCGCTTTTCAAATAACCGCTTTATCTAATGTTTCTGATATACATAAAAATGATGGTTTGCTGCGACATGAAATGTATATCGGCAATTAGAGAAATTAAATTCTTCATACGTGTATTAATAAGAATGTTGGTACTGCGGGTATAAGAAAGTCGATATTCAACGTGTTTATATATCATGAAAACGTTATATAAAAAACGTTTTATTTTCAATCATATATTTGAAAATGAATTTTTAGATATATACATATATATATATATATATATATATGTATATGTGTGTCTACGTGACATAATTATCTCGTATATATGATGTTATATTAATGTTTACCGTTGCTCTCACAAGTATATTCGTTCATAAGTCTATAGAAATATATCCACTCAGAGAAATATGCTAAAATCAAACGTCCGATAAAATAAATATTTTAAATAAAACTTCTTTTAAACTTGATCTATTGATTTATAAATTATAACAAAATAATAAAATAAAGCATACATATATATAAAAGTGTAATTTACATATAATGTAATTTATACATTCAAATGTTTGTTGTGTATTATAATTGTGTATACACGAAGACAAATTTTCTTGGAAATTTCACCGCAACAGATGGCATTTTCAGGGCAGACTTTCATCATGTATAAAATTGCCGTAATTTATAAAAAAATTAAATTAAAAAATAAAAAAATAATTGTTTAGTTTATTATAAAACGTTATTCATTTTTTTATATTACCAGTTAGTTTTGCTATAAAAAAATAACAATCTTCCTCGTGATAAAAGTCTGTTCTTAAAATGCTATCTGATGGTGTTGTGAGGAATTTCAAAGAAAATTTTTCT
The DNA here is from genome assembly GCA_030522945.1 of Trichopria nigra. Taxonomy (NCBI): domain Eukaryota; kingdom Metazoa; phylum Arthropoda; class Insecta; order Hymenoptera; family Diapriidae; genus Trichopria; species Trichopria nigra. Next base: position 2,396 of record JAPYZR010015274.1, read on the forward strand.
CTGTGAAAGTACAAAGCCCCTAGTTTTAAGCTACATTCTGTGCGATCTTTTTCGTTTAGTTGGAACATTATTCAATTAAAAACTATGTATTTATTCATTTTGTACACGTTGTAATTAAGGTTCACGTATTGTTAATCACTTTTTAATCATAAAATAAAATTTCTATGCCTAGTAGAAAATGAGTCCAGTTTTTGTCTAGTTTCTATCCAGTTTGTTTTTTCCCATGTTAAAGGTATAGGATAACTGGGCAGTGTAACAGAAAACTGCTATATATTTTTTGAGTCAGGTTGTTATAGTACTTTCGGCAGGGAGGAACATGATTGGGTGCAAGAATCGGATAATGCGTAGCATTTTTTATCTTTATACGTATACAACTTTTTTACTTTACGCATGTTATCTTGCAGCGTGCACATATATGAGGTTTCTTATATTTTTAATATTATTTTGTTGAAAATCATGAATATCTTAATTGGTTAATTTAATGTATGAATTTATAAACAGTTTTTGTTGTACGATAATGAAAATCGTATGTCGATGCTTTACCTACGTTTCAATAGGAAAATGAATTTTTTTAACCAAAATATAAAATTTTTATTGTGTTTTGTATGTTTTTTTGAATCAGGTTCCATAATTTTTTCCGACCTAGCTTATCGTACATGAACAAATTCATGATAAACGAATAACAAATTTTGTCTGTTATCCCGCAGCATAAATAGATAAATAAAGATTAAATTTCTGATGCAACACCAAAAAAAAGCAACGTTGGAACAACTATTCTATGGTTACTTCAACCATTGAAACGGTTGCGTCAATCAGGAGTCAATGGTTGTCTTAACTATGATGTACAGTATGCTCGTATCAAGAATACTTTCTTTCCGTATTACAAAAATGTAGTACATTTCATTTTTTTGAATAAGAAAATGTCCGCTTAAAAAAAATATATATATAACAGTTACGTTTTTGTTACAGAGGAAAACCACAGCAATGTAAACAAGACTCGTATACAACATGCAAAACATTAATATTCATATCAAGCTTTAATGGGATATAGAGAATAATAATCATAATTTATTTCAATTATGTTAATATTCATATATATTTATACGGGATATAAAAAGACGTACGACAAAACATTACATTTTTCTACATTTTATTACTAAATTTTTTTTAAATATGGAAAATCCTCCTTTAGATACATTCATATTTTATAGCCATTTTACATACTGAACTGAGAAAATCTAAAAGTGTCGTACATATTGTACATATTGTACATCTACAAGTATTGTATTGCACGAATAAGTAGCCAATAACGCAACATGTGTGCTATGTAGGAATGTTATACAAAGGCAATCTCGGCACACATATAAGACGCGAGCTTTTACCTTTACACGCTCGACCGACCGGTTGTGTGACAATTCTGAGGCTTCGTTCTATGTGTTCAGCCATGTGCGTTTATTGCGAGTAGTCTATACACCTTTGCTGCCGTATACGAGCCATTTTAGTCCACGTTATAATCTCGGTATTTCGCTAAAACCGTAATTTGATAAAGGTAATTTGACGTAAAAAAATCTGTGAAAGGAATATCGTTGAATTTCGTGAAATATGGTAAAATGACGTTATTTATAGTGTAAAAGTCTGCGAGAAAGAAATTTTAGCGTTTGTCTCCTATATCAAAAAACCTGAAAATGAAGTGCACAAATTATAGCGCCCTCTTTCTCTTCCCCCTTTATTTGATATTTTTAATAAAATTACAATTTTTGTTGTTATATATTCTATTTTATTTTTCTGTGCCCTAATTTTTCTTTTGTTTTTGGATCCGCCATTTTGAATTTCACAATTTTATGTTTAGATTCGTAATCAGAGACCCCAGTAACCCGTGAATACCGAGTTTCAATTGAAATTAGTTACTTTTCCTCGTTTTATCTGCCAATGTTGGAAACGAAATTTTGAATTTACCCCTTTAACGCGTCAGAACTACGACGCCATTTTGAAAGGTGTCCGTCGTCTTTCGGAAGCTCTTTGAAGACGATCATTTTCCGTGGTCAACGTTCAAATCCGTCCATACCAATTTTATGGGGAATGCCCCATACATATACCGTTAATGTATTTGTAATATAATACATTAGTATGTATATTAATTGTATAAATATTAATGGAATAGAATGTATACAATATATATACCAGCGAAATTATAATAGAAACTATGCAATCACTCAAAGTAGTGGATAATTTAATAAAGAAAATAAAAAATATATATATATATATAAATATATAAGAATATAAGAAAATTATTTTCTTACATTGAAATTTCTTTGTTAGTAATAACAAAATATTTAGTAAATCCCTGGTAAAAAAATTGACGTGTCCTCGCGGGGGCCAGGCTTCAGAAGTGTGGCCATGTCAAGGCCATGTTAAATTTTTTACCAGGGATTTTTATTTTTATTTATTTTCATTAAATTTGATAAATACACATGCGTTTTGATAAGAAATTATTTTCTTAAATATCTATAGGTAATTTTTTGTTTAACAACATTTTAATTTATCGAGGGAAATAAATAAATTATTGTTTATTAGGATAATAATGTCATTTGAATTTAAGTAAATGCATTTTTCATTTATTGACATGAAATAGGTAAGTTATTTTTATCAAGTAAATACTTACGTACTACTATTAATTACGTTTACTTGAATCGAGTATAAATTTTACTTGAACATTTTTTTTGACGATGTGCCCTGCGTTTCGCATATATTTACCGTCGTATACCCAAGTTTTCCGTTCCATTCTTAATTAAAGTAAAGTTTATTATTCAAGGGTAATATCTTCCCCCAAAGTGCCAGGGATCAATAAAACGTTATTTCAATTTCAATTGCTAGAATGGAGATTCGCAACTAAGGAAAAGTTTCGAGCTTTAACCGCTTCTCCTCGTTTCAACTAAACTGCGTCTTTCACGCATGGATGAGAATGTAAAATATGTCTGTTGTTCATAAGCGGTGATATACTGCTCTATACTATGCTCATAAATAGCTTTATTGAGAGCTTTGTAAAGTTTGTCCTTGTCGGGATGAAGTTTCGTATTGCATTTGACTTCAGCCGCCGATTGCATTTGAAGCCAGGTTTCTCTCTTGTGCTCGAACGGAACTTTATCGAAAACTGCCATTCGAGATATGTGAAGTTTCCGTTATCGTCTGAATTTGTCAGAAAATTTATGCGTATTAGATTTTTGTTTTATACAGCACATCCTGAATATTGATAACCTTCATACACACACACACACACACTTGTATAAGGAATATATATATATATATATATATGTATTCATGTTCAAATAACGTAAATATGGTGAAAGTATACATGAACAATATATATATATATTATCGTTCGTAGTCATCCATGTTCATGTTACGTAGAAACAAAAGTATTGTTGGGGCAACCATATTATATAGTCGTCATAACCATTCTTCCGGTTAACACAAATATTTACGTAGTCAATACAACCATAGTATTGTTGCTCAAACAACACTTTTTTTCCATGTAGTTGACATTTATTATGCAAGCTGCAAAAATCAATTTTAGTCAGTTTATCTTTTATCAAATGACAAAAGGTGAATCTATTGCTGTTTTTTACTTTGACTTCGTAAACGAAGTTATAATCTACGTTGATATAATTTACATGTTTTAATAACTTACTGCTTCAAAGGTACATGCATGCGGTTGCGCTTATTACTTGAAGTATAACAAGTGAAAACAGACAAAACCAATCAGACGTGGCATTTTAGACGAAACGCAACAGGGACGATGATTAAGATTCCATGTGTATACATTTATATATATTTTGTTGTGTTTAACCAACTTCAAATTAAAAACTAGGGGCTTCGCCCCTGCGGCCTTCGGCCGGCAACCCCACCGGGGGCTCCGCCCCCTGGACCCCTGGGTGACGAGTATCAGGCGCACCAAAACAGGAGAGTTGCTCCTGGAGATGAAGAAGTCTGGCGTCTGTACCCCTGAGCTGCAGAAGATGGTTGCGTCAACCTTGAGTCAGCCGACGTAAAAATCCTGACTCATAAGGAAGCCATTAAAATCATGGACATGGACGAAGCCACAATTGTGGACGAAGTGGTACAAGCCATTACCACGTCAGTGTCAGCCCATGGGTGGTAACCACAGAGGACATTAAGCTGATGAAGTCATATTGTGGCTCCCAGACATCCGTAGCTTCCCTCAAAAGTAGCAAAAATGCTACTAGAAAGAGGGAAGCTTAGAATAGGCTAACCTAACCTAACCTAACCTGACCTGACCTGACCTGACCTGATGATTACGACCCGAAAATTGAGGAAACTACGTAAGTTTGTAAGAATTTTCCTATAAAAAAATGTAGATGGTTTTTCATTCCCCCTCCACTATTACTTGATGGATAAATTCCGGCTTTTTATCAAATCTAAGTTGGGCTTAGACATATCCAAAAAGAGGTTATTAAAGCTTTTCTGTCAATTTGTTCGTGGGCTACAGCTTGTCAAAATTAGATCGCAAAAAAAACGGTTTTTCGAGTTCCCCTACACTACTACCTGGTGGATATATTCCAAAAACTAATCAGTTCTAAGTTAGGCCAGGGCATATCCAAAAACAGTTTATGAAAGCATCTCTGTGCATTCGTTCGTGAGCTACAGCGCGTACAAATTTAGCGTACAAATTTTACGTACATACGTACGTACAGACTAATGGACAAAAATTTTTTATTGCATTTTTGGGTTCCTTATGGTCTGAAACGTGGACATTTGATGAAAAAATAGGGGGTAATTTTTTTTTTTTGTCAGGGGCACCAAATTCAATACTTCTTGTGACCTACGATGCGGGTCGAAGTAAAAAAATACCAAATAAAATAAATATCAAGACGGAAATTTTATTATTAATATTAGATGGAAAATCGGCATTACATTTACAAGTAATAAACACATAAAATAGTAAAAAAGAAAAAAAAAAAAAAAAAACAATTGACCGAGTGCTTTTGAGCAAAAAAATAAATATTGTATGGAATAAAAAGGAAATCTCGCGAAACAATTGAATATCGAAAAACCGCACGCATAACCAAGGTTTCATTCGATCCCTTGCGGATGATCAGAGACTATACCGCCGTCCCGGTTTGGATCCTGACATTCCAGGCATCGGCACGTTTCGTTCTCGGAATTTTGTGAGGCTTCTTGGAGGGAATGGTGATCAATTAGTGGAACAGGACTGCCCCGTCGTATAATAAAAATCAAAAATTTCCTCCAAAAGATCTGAAAACATTTGAGAGTGTTGTATAACTAAGACACTTTTTTACTATGTAACTTTTTTGTAAACATCAACGTTTTTAAGAAAAACAATGATAATAAGAAATGCAGTTTTTTGCATTCTATATCCGCCATATCGAAAAAAGGCATATATACACATACAAATTTCCCGTAAAGTTCAACAACTTTGTGCACCATTGGTTGAAGAAAGCTGGAAAAAAGCATAAAAATAAAAAACCAAGCAGTTTTCACTATTTTTTGTACAAAAACCATCATTCATTTTATAGTCAATATTTTTGTAATCCCGAATTCTGATGATAACCAAGTAGAATCAATTCTTTCCACTATACACTAGACCCATTTCTCCAATGACTTAACAACATGTTAAATATCAAAATTGTGTAAGAATTATAGATAAAACATATTTTGCTTTCTACCCGGGTCTAAGTACTACAAAAATGATAATAATAAATATATTTTAAACTTTTAACTTGATAAATTGATAAATGTAATTCATCAAATGACTGCAAAGAGGAGACTTTTGCAGGGGATTTTTTATTTTCAAAACTTATTATTGGTCCAAAAAAAGGTTGGTATAAAAGACGCGGTACTATTGGCAGAAATCAGGATGAATTTGACAGAGGATTTGTCAGTCAATTGGAAAGCGACGGATCGATGATGCAAGGAAACAAACCTCTCGACGACTGAACCACGTTTTGCGTTGACCCAGATGCTCGAGTCCCTGTTGAAAATTCGACAGTTTATTGTTTATATTATATATGAAACCGTTTCGTTATAAATCTGTTTTGTTTTCTTACCTCGTATTTATTACTTCGACCCGCACCGTAGGTCGGCACGAAGTATTGAATTTGGTACGCTTTGATTTTCTGAGTTTCATACTTTCAGAATTTTTTATAAGAACTCATATTTTTTATTTTAGCTGCACATTCTTACATCAAGCTCTATAGTCTCCGCAATCACACACTTCGAAAATTTTTCATCTTGTACGTTCGTTCGTTCGTTCGTTCGTCATCGTTTTTTTGTAGCTTCGATAACTCACGAACTAAAAAAGATACCAATATAATTTTTTTTTTCAAATATGTGCTTTGACTGAACTTAGATTTGATTAGATTTTGGGATATATAAATAATAAAATGGAGGTGGGGGGAGGAACGAAAAACATTTTCTTGATAAACCTTAAACCTCCATATCTTTCGGAATTTTTGGCTGAACTTATAGATATGATTAGATTTTGGGATATCTACAAACTAAAATGGAAGTCAAAAAACTTTTTCGCAAGTTCTTGGGATGTTATTTTGGCATGTTAAATTCCTTGTTATATCTTAAGGCAATATATCGTCCAACCTACGGTGGAGGGGAGTCCAACCTACGGTGGAGGGGAGAAGTTTGGAAATGTTCATTTTCAATTTTATAACACGAAACATATAAAAAACAGCACATTAATCTATATATGGAAATAGAAATAATTAATGCATTTCAGCTTCATATACTAGTTAAAATTGTATTACTTCGACACGCACCATAGGTCGGAAGACCTTTGGTCACGCTGGCAAAAATGCAATAAAAAAATTTTTGTCCGTTAGTCTGAACCGTCTGAACGTGCGTTACGCTAAATTTGTACGCGCTGTAGCTCACAAACGAATCAACAGAATTGCTTTTTGGTTTAAAATTTGTTATATTTTTTTTTTAACTGAGTGCCCCAAGTTCAATTTCGCACATTGATTTGAGTGTGCGAAATGGCCCATATGCGCACTCAAATCGTCAATGTGCGAAATAACTTCGCATAATAAATAACCGCGCCGGTGCGCATTCAAGCAATCAGCGGTTCCCGGAAAGCGTAAACAATGCGAACAGCTACAATAACAAAACGGTTTCATTAATGTAAACACAATGCGCACACGTTGAAAAATAGTATATTATGCAGCTAGTGCGTAACGTGTACTTTTTTTCACGAGCAGCTATTGGCCAATCGCTGGGAGGAAGAAAAGGTTACGCACGAGCCGCATACGATATTTTTTGCACGAAGCGGGAGTAAAGTAAATGCGTAAAGTCATTTTTGTAAATGCGTAAAGTCATTTTTTCAGTGCGTAAAGTGTAAAACTCGTTTCACGCACAGAATGAAAAAAAGTACACTTTACTCACGAATTTTACGCACGCCCGTGCAAAAAATAGTATACGATACACGTATATATGCGCTCATGGGATTTCTTGCTACGCTCGAGCGACAACTGCGCTCGCGCTCAAATCCCATATACCTCGCGCACTTGTATCGTAATGTACTATTTTTGAACAAAGTGTGGGGTGAGAAAGGATACGAAAACACATCCAAAATAAGGGCCACCCTATCATCCATGTATTGTAATTTTAATAATTTCGTTTTAATTTCAATATCTTTATATATTTATTAAATAAATAATACAAAATGTATGGTTATAATGAAAAAAACATTAACAAAAATTATGAATTAAATCAAAATTTACAACCATTAGACTAACCATAAATGAAAATAAAAACCAAAATGCGACGTACGCTGTGCAGACTGCAAACAGTTAGTTAAATAATATGTAAGATATATAAGATATAAAAGATATATATATGTATATATATATATACCTCCATGGCTGCCGTAGCGTAGTGGTAAAGTGCGTGCGTAGCGAGGGTAGCGAGTGAACGACCCGGGTTTGAATACCGTCCGGGGATAAATGCGATTTTTTTTCATTTATTTGCGAGCGAAATAACGTGAAATTGGGTAAATAAAAAAGAAAATTTTGATTTATAAATGTTTATGTGTATATAGTATTTCTGTGCACATATAATTAATACACAAATTTAAATAAATAAAAAATTCTTTGATAATATATAAATATATAATTAAACATATAGGAAATAGATATCAATTTATATATTACGTCCATTGGACGTCCTGTGATATTTGGGTATACATATTTGCGTAAACGGCAATAATACCGTCACATGTCGTGTCACTTCTTAAAAAAAAAAGAAATCAAACAAAAAAAATATCAATTTCGCGAGGAGCGAGTGAATTAATAAATGTATCAGTCGTAAAATTCGTCAATTCATATGTAATTGCTTGAGTCGTCCATGCACGTGTATCCGCGTTTGGCGTGATATTAAAATTCGGAAATTGCCTCCAAGCCTAGTGATGACAATTTAATTTCCTATTTTTTTTTGCAGTGATGAGCTTCTCCCACTATCGTCA
>JAPYZR010015278.1:0-10200 GCA_030522945.1 Trichopria nigra
GTATCAAAACTCTGTATTTCATGTCTTCGTCAAATAAAGTATATGCAAAATAATCTCACTAGAGATTAAAATTGCACAATATAAAAAAAAAAAAAAAAAATAGTCCTATAAGGGTTTCTTTGTTATAAATACGGACGGAACTTTCAAAACAGATTAAAACTGAAGTGAGTATTTGTTTTTCACAAGGTATATACTTTTTACAGGTATAAGGCAGGTTCCTACTACAAGCCTTACTGATGATTCTCAGTAGTAGGACCGAGATGAAACGCCACTCTTTGTTACCATCTTTCACATCCGAAAGTATAACTTTATTAAAAGAAAAGAGAAAAATCAATCTCTTTCTTACCATCTTCTTCCTATAACCTCCTTCTCATTCAAATCGTCGGACTGTCAAGCAAAAATATATTTATATCGACCGACAAAGAAAAAATCTAAGAAACGATCTTCTGACTTATCGACAGTTGGAAAAAACCACACTAAAAAGTATATACTTTTTATATAAATACCCCGAAAATACCGTTCAGAAATTAAATTCATCGACTTTATCTAGAAATGAAAAACGTGGAATAAATGATTTTCCCTGATGATGCTTCCTTATATAAGAAGAAAAGAAATGAAAGGGATCAATTTCGCTAATCTTTTTTGACATGGCGGTCCAGTATATTTGTTCCTGCCATATTCCTAACGAGCACACTTTTTCTTTGTTTTATCGTTTAATGGAGGCGTGTTTCGCATTGAGCTCTAGAAAGGGTCCATTTTGGAGAATTTTTTCGTGACCAAGTAATAACGTTCCAAAGGCATGTGACGCCCTGTAAGCCTTCGTCATTTATGAAAGTATTATGTCGCCATAGCACTAATGAGTAGTTGCTTCAAGGAATTATATTGAGAAAGAATATTATACTACTCTCTTAAGTTGAATCAGTGAAAATCCACTGATTCGCAGCGTATATTCGCTGATTCAGGCAGTCCAAACCCTACAGCAGCAAATCAGCTAATAATCTAATAATCACTGGTTGTATCAGTGGTTTTTTTTTCCACTGATTAGCAGTGAAATTCGTCACTGTTTCCCAGTGAAATTTATCACTGTTTCCCAGTGAAATCGTCACTGTTTCCCAGTGAAATTTATCACTGTTTCCCAGTGAAATTTATCACTGTTTCCCAGTGAAATCGCCACTGTTTCCCAGTGAACTCGACACTGTTTCCCAGTGAAATTTATAACTGTTTCCCAGTGAAATCGCCACTGTTTCCCAGTGAACTCGACACTGTTTCCCAGTGAAATCGTCACTGTTTCCCAGTGAAATTTATCACTGTTTCCCAGTGAAATTTTCATTACTTAATATCGAATAGAAGGAATGACTTGTATGGAATAAAAAAAATAAGTCTTTGTTACTTAGTATATGTAGTATATATTTATTGGTTGGAGCCGGAACATAGGTCTTGTACAAAGTTAAATAAAAAGTTAAATAAAAAGTTAAATAAAACGTTAAATAAAAAGTTAAATAAAAAGTAGTGATCGACAAAATTATAGATTGTCATCTAATACAATATTGGATAGATTTACATGTAATGATGTTACGACACTGCGTACCTTTACATCCATGTTATAGATGTAATATTCTATAAAATTGTAGAAGTTTTCCAGGGCTAAAGGATATGATAAGTTTAAGACATAAAATGCCTTGTAAAGCAAGTCGAAAGCCGATATGATGTTGGAAATATGAGGTTTTATGAACCATCCGTCCCCTTGCATAAAATAGGAACTATTTTCACCATTGACGCATATGATGTACGGTTGAATATTTTCTTTGGAATTGGATTGTTCGTTAACGACGGATAGCGGTAAATTCGAACCTTCCTGAAATGATTGACAAATAAAATATTAACATGTAACAATTATTTAACATCAATGTAACATTTATGTAAGAAATAACCATGATGTATTTGTGACATAATTGTTACATGCTGTGCTTGATGGGATTCTATTAAAAGTAATTTATTCTTTAGTGATAATTTGTTAAATGCATTTTTATTCTTTCATTTCTATCTGATTGGGGGTCGGCTTCCAATCGGATCAATTAAGTAACCGCTTAGAGGCATAGTTCCTCTATTGCATTTCAAATCAGCTATAGGAAATTTGATGTATTTTAAGAAAGCTTTCCGAGTATTAGAAACGGAACCTACCAAAATACAATGTATTTCTAACTTACTGGTACAAATCGAACCAAGTAGGTACTCGCATCTGACACTTGAGTTTTATTTGTCTCGTCATAGGATTCTATTACAGGTATTGAATTCCGGGACGTTAGTCGTTCTCCATCGTCATTTCTTGTCTAAAAATATGAGAAAAAATAATGTTAGTATAATAAGTAATGAAATAATTATGTTTAAAAGAAAATAAGAAAATTACTACATTGAATTACACTTTATACAAATAATGTAAAAAATTATGTAAAAATTGATAAAAAGGGAATTCCCTTATTATTAATCTTACTCGTTTTTTTCCTTTTCCACGTATATTATAATATTTTCTTGCGTTATTGCACGGCAATAAATCAACAAGAATTATCAATGCTCTCAAATTTTCTGGAAGAATAATATAAATCTATAAATTTTAAATTAATTTCCTTTAAAAATTGATTTGAATTTAAAAGCTACCATCGACAATGTGCTGTGATCTTTTATATACATCAATTTTATTCATTACTGTGTATTGCAAAATTCGTGGGCGATAAAATGACACAAATTTTTCTAAAAATTTGTCGCTTTTCTCCTTGTTGAACATGAGACTAAACTCTAGGTCGATCTAAATAATTGACAATGAAAATGTAAAAATATAATAAAACATTACGTTTATCTAAACCCTAGTAGAAATGTGTCCATTTTTTTCTTACACTGTCCATTTCTCCTATGCCTTTAACATGGTAAATATCTGAACTGTCTAAGAATTGGCTAAGAAATGTTTTCATTTCTACCAAATTAAATTTAATTAAATTTTAATTTAATTAAAAATCTCCTGGTCGCTGACAGGGATTTTTCAAGCGATTGTCATATATCACACCATATATTTGATTTAATTAAAAACATTAATAATAACTATGAATAAAACAATTAAAAAGTGTCATTACCATTTCGCCATTGTAATCTAATAAACGTGGGTACTGTTGAAAAACTTCGGAAATTGAGGGAATTGTGTTTAAAACCCAGTTCCGACGATTTAGAAATGTCTCCTTTAAACATTTCTCAATATCTTTTTTATTATTTTCAGAGGGATACTTAAATTTCATCCATGAAATCTAAATAATAAAAACAATATAAAATAAGTCACCTACATGCAAAAGTTAACTTAAAATTATTTTTAAATGTTACTTTATCGATTTGCCAAACCTTTTCATCTAGTTCGTTCTTTGGAAGTAACTCATTCAAATCACGATTATCATTTGAGACTTTTGTTGATTCGCGTGGTTTTGTTGAATACTTTTTTTTTGAAGGAGACAGGTTTTTCCGAATTGTCCATAAACGGTACTCAATGAACCCTCGTCTTGTATTTTCATCGTAATAATGTTCCTGCAAATAGTTCATACAGTATAAAATTTGATTTTATTCACCCAGAGAAATGACTTATTAGATTTCAATAAATAAATATATTTGCATTTTTTAAAAGCAAAGATATGCACGGCTAGGGGCAAAATTTATGTAGTGATATTTTTCTCGTGTTCCATAGTGAATACGCTTCAGAGAAAATCTTACTCTATGGAGTAACTTTCACTCCAGGAAACGTTCACTGGAAAACGGCCACTGAAAACACTTTCGTTCGTTGTATATATAGATATATATACATGAAGGGTAGTACCGGTATAGCGACACTTCAATTGAACCCATTTTCGTGTGAAAGCGGTACGAAATGCCGCCCTTACCGTTTGTATGAAATTTCGGGCCATATCTACACATATTCCCCCTTGTCGGTGAAGCATCAGGGTTCGGATCATGAAAACAGCTCTTGACTCTTGACTCTTGTTTTGAACAGGTGACTGACTACCTATTGGTGGTTATCACGTGGTTATTAACCTATTAAAAACAAGAGTCAAGAGTCAAGAGCTGTTTTCATCATCCGACCTCAGTGACGTCTGGAGCGATAGATGGAACTACAAACTCGTTGACGACCATTGACGACCGACCAGGGCGAATATAGCAGTTTTCGTTGTCTATGGTTGTCTATCCACACGACCGGTAGTTCGCGGGCCGCGGTTTAGTAAGTCATTGTACATAAATGCGATATATCTGTAGTCCGCGAGCAAAACGGAATTATCATCATATATATAATATCAGATAAGTATAATGTTTATATTTACAATTATAAATATATTATTTAAGATAGTGATACTTTGTGGTTTATTTGCACTATTTGCAGATTGTCGACATCACAATGCATAGACTGTGTGTGTGTATGCGTCAAGAATCAAATTGACAACCAAGGCAGTTTTTTCTCAGGGAGTGCAGCAGCATTTTAAAACTACATTTGTAGTTAAACATCATACGTGGATATGATTATTCTGACAGATCAATTTAAGGCAAGAAATACATTTTTAGTATTAGTATAGAGCTAAACATGTTTGACAAATTCCAGCGTAATGAATTTGCAGTTTAGACTAAAAATGTATTCCAAAAATTTCAGTCGATGTTAATAACATTTTTCAATTCTCGGTGCAATTCAGTTTGTCAGTTACATATTATTTAAAATGTACTTACGTATCCTTTCTTTGAATGATGATCTCTTAAAAGAGGAAATTCAGTTACGATAGATTTTGCCAAAGCAATTTTGGCTTTTTCGGGAGGATAATTGCTCTGAACGTATACAAGCTCCGACACTAATATGCGCAGCATAGACCTTCGGTCAACATCATTGAATGAATTGCTTGCTGCTATGATTATTTCATCACCCTGTGGGTGATTCGATAGGGTATTATGTACGGATCCGTACCGCTGAAAAGACATTAAATTAGTTCTTTAATGACAATGAATATAATGTACTTTAGTTTGTTTAATAAAATCTTACTGAAAACATATCAGATGGAGGCTTTATTATGCTCGTTGATTCTCTACCATTGATTTGTGAATCATTTATTTGTAAATCAGTACTATTTTTATTGGTTTCCGGCAATAGGGTACCATCAGTAGATACAATTAGATCTTGAGTGACAATTAAAACATCCTAATAGCAGGAATAATTTGTCGATACTATTAAATGTAACACATAGAATAATGTAGTTTTAAATCTTAAAATACATACACTTGTCTTTTCTTTATTTTCTTTTATTAATTTTAGTATCATTTTTCGAGGACCCATTTTTATTTTCCTCTGAAATGAAAGTGCCGATTATAAATGTGTATCACTCTTTGATTATAACATTAACAAAAATAAAAAAAACGAAGGAGTTTTAATACTCAAATGTGATGAAGATAAAATTTCAATAGTTTCATATTTTTAAACAAAACTAAAGGCAGATAATTATTAAATTGTTATATAATTCCACAGCAATATAACCCAGTAAACGAAAAATAATTGAAGTGTCAAGAATCTGAATTGAACAGCAACAATCTGAATGATTTTTAATCATTTTGAGGTTAGAAGAATTAAAAAGAATTCAGATTTCCGCTGTTCAATTCAGATTCTTGACACTTCAATTATTTTTCGTTTACTGTAATAGATGTGGCATAACGTGTTAGATGTTTTTGATAATTTAAATTCAAAGAATGAAAAAAAAAGTGCTGAAACATGTATGTAATGGAACTAATTAAAATAAACGTTAAAATTCACATAATGAAAACCCGTTCTTTTTATTACATATCATATGTAAATATTAATCTCGCAAATAACAACTACAAATACAGTATAATATATTATCACAAAAGAATATGACGAAAACTGATGAATAAATTATTAGACGTTACTTCACTCCAACAACTAAATGGCTTAAAGAAGCCAAGGTTAGTAATTTGAATGAACTGACTACAATTATTATCAGTTACAGATTGAATACAATAAGCGTTTAAATTAACATCAAAAAACAACGTGGAGCAAACGGTTGTTAGAAGATACATTTCTGTTTCTCGTAGAATAATTATTTCAATTATGCGACCAAATAAAGGCAAATTGTCATCTTGAATGTGAGCAACTTTTAAACAAACATATAAACCTTTTCGGTAATCCGTTCCATCGAATCGAACGTAAGATGAACAAAACACTTTATCATCATCGGCGTATCCTAGATCATTCAAAAAAGTTTTGCTTAAGGTATTTTCCACTAATTCTAGAGATCCATTCAAAGCAATAAATCTGTGTAAAGGAACATTGTCGTCACTCCATTTTGTACATTGAACACTCTGTGAAACTCGTATGATTGTTTTTGGAGGATTCTTGAAATTATGAACATTTTGAGCCCGCAATTTCAATTCTGAATGTTTCCGTTCAAAATTACAACAATTGTATTGAGCGATTGGACCAGCCCACAATATGCTATCAGCATAATGACTTAAATGATGAAACTTGTTAATAGGATGTATGTTAGGAAATAATCTTTTAAACATTATAACAAAATCTTTAATAAGCGCTCTTAGGTAAGGAATTAGCGATTCTGTTATTTTAGGAGCAAATACTAATTCCATGATTCTGATGACTTGCAGTATCAGATTTACAAACTCATTATCTTCTGCCGTTACTTTTTCATAAATTAAAAAAGGAAATACTCGTATTAATAGCCATGTTTGCATACCCTTTTGACTTATAGTGTGCTCTCTTTTTCGAAGCATTGCTTCAGTGAAATTAGCAGAAGGTTTATTCTTCATCTCAGCAAAACCATAATTGAAGGATGTTATTCTTGCATTGAAATATTCTACAGAAAATATTTTTTGATTTAATACAAGTTCGTTTAATACTAATTTCAAAAGCATGGGACAAATTCCTTGAAGCAGATCATGAAACGGATCAAAAATTTTATTTCGCGAAATATGAAAGTAACGTGATTTATTCAAAGGAGAATCACCTTTTAAACCGGTTACTTTCATCGATTCTGCAGAAAAATTACTATGCTGTAAAATGTCCAGATGTTCAGTAAAAAGATTTTCAGTTCTTTCCACAGCAATGTCAGTGCAGCCAGCATGTAAATCTTGTCGGTCATACATACACATTCGGCAAAATTTATTCGCAGAGGGTCCAAGAAGATTAAAAACTTCATGTACAGCAAGTCCATCTCCGCAAAATGCTGAAATAGATGCACGCAGTACAAATTCTTTGTTTTTTATTTGTATTGAGACTCCCTCATCGCTTTCTAATTTTAACAAGTCTTCAAGAAACGGAGCAAGTATTTTGTCAAATCCATATTTTCTTACATCAGCATCGCAGCAAACTAAGAGAACGTGAATGCTGCTCAATTCAGAATTCATATGAGTAGGTAGATTTTGAATTTGGTAGTAGAAAACTCCTAATTTGTGAATTCCAGTTTTCGATCCTAATGGGTTCACTATTTCGACTTCATCGTAATATAACTTAATTCTAACTGCATTATTAAATCTTAGAAGAAAGCTATGTTCTCTAAAGTGCTGTCCATCAATAAATGAGCTCATCATTCCTTCAGATGACTTTTTTTCATTAAGAACAGCTTGTCGCACAGTTGCATTTGACATCAACATCGTCAATACTTCAATAATTGGCACATACTGTAAGGACTCTATTTTCATTTTTGGAATATACGAGCAAGTATTTTTATCGAGAGTATTATCCACACGATAGCCAAGGGGAATTTCTATTGGTTCAATGTAACCGTATGTTGTCACAAGAGCATTAATTTGTTCATCTAGAGTTCTGAGATTATCAAAAGGACTTTCAAAATTGAAAATCTTCAGCAATTCGATTACTCCTTCATCATGTAATATCTGTCTACTTCTAAAATATTTGCAGACTTCTTCTTTTAAAAAGTTCCGTATATACAATGTAAGTTGTTCGCATTCGTCTAATGTAGTTGTTATCATACTTCCAGTCATAGAACCACAACTATGCATCCGCCCAATCATTCTAGTAATATAAGATTTTAAATTAAAAGTAACTTCAACAACATTAGGAACACTATCACTATTAACTTCTAATTCGTAATGAGGATCAGTAAAGTCATGGTTTTCAATGCCTGAATTATAACAACTGTAATTGGAAACATTTGCAATTTCAGGCTGCCTGGCTTCATTAGCAATTTCAGGCTGCCTGGCTTCATTAGCAGGTTCGAAAAAATGATCCTCTTTGATATGTCTTCTCATTGAATAAAAATGAACGAATGTTCGACAACAATCATTTTGTCCACATATAAATCTTGCATGCCCAAATCTTCGATTAATGCTTATTGCATGTTCGCTCTTAAAATGCTCACTTAAAGCACCCAAACCACCATGTACAAGTTTTTTACATAAAAAACAATTTAATAACTCCATTCTGTATACAAATTTTAATTCTCTTTTAATTCATTTTAATTAAGTCATTTTAGTTGGAATCTGAAAATAAATTGAAATTGCAAATTCAGTTTAATCTTCAAACCAACTCATATTCATAGTAGTGTAAATATACATTTTTATACATTAATGCATATACAATGTACGTAGATGAAAAACTTTTCCAATATTAAACATCGTTTAGATCGTTTTGGAGAATTCATTGATCATATTATAACTGCTTAGAATTAATTCTAAATAAGAGAATTGTAACCTGTTAAGGGATCAGCTATCATTTCTACAGTTCTATGGGACGTTTGGCATCCGCAACAAAGAGGAAGAAAAAGAGCACGGAAAAAAGAGCAACGCGAAAATTATTTGATAAAAGCATTTGTCAGATCCTAAAGAATGGAGCGATTGCCCGCTGGCAAGTTCTGCAATGAAACTGATGAAAATTCATCGATTTGCACAACGAAACTTGAGGACCAAAAATCGCGTTCCCGACGGGCGGTCGGCCATCTTGAAAAACCCTGCATATGGCGTCGGATTGCCTTCTTTTGTCGTCTTTTCTTCCACGAATTACAAAGTTCTAATAATCTAAACTTAAGATTTAGATCGTCAATGGGCATCATGTTTTTATCGCCTCAAGTATTTAAGATAGTCCTATAGTAAAACGAAGACTACCCACCAAAAAAGCTTTCCGATTTAAATTTCTGTTTTTTCAATACGCTTTGCTTTCTCATCGCTATTATTTCAGTATATGTATAATAATTTTTTTTTTATATAACAACAAATCACATATAAAAATTAAGTTACTAAAAAGTTAATTAAAAACATTCAAATTTTAATATTAAACATTTTACATTATCTATAAATTTGTGACCACTACCTTTGAAAATTGCAATGGTTTCCTCCGATATATTACGCTGTTGCAACAGCTTTGTTATTCCGTCTACAGACAATTCTTCCATTTTACTGTTCAAATTGAAAATTATAGAATTATAGAATTATATAATCGATGCTATAAAATTGAATATTCGTTGACACGATTATGCCCTACTATCTCGCTCACTTTCCGCAAGAAATATATTCGACATACGAATTACGAATATAGACCCGCTTCCGAAAGACGCGATCCGTATAGGATAAGCGGACTGAGCGGACTGGAGCGGACTGAGCGGACCGGGTCGTCTGCGCGTACTGTACATATATATATATACATATACGTACTGTACACACACATATATATATATGTACGTGCTCGCGCAGCGCGTGCCCCAAGTCCACTGAAGTCTTCCTATCTAACACTCATGGTTTATTATACATACCTTGAAAACACTGGGGATTTTTACCCTTTCGGGAACCTGGACTCGTTAAAATGCTTAAAATGCTTTAATATTTAAGTCATACAATTTAGTTATTTATAAGTAATAATACTAAATAACTAAATAAAAAGGTGACTTGAATATCGATATCCACTCTACAGATTTTTTAATAATTTGTCGCTATTTTTGAAATCTGCAATCTGAGACTTTCGAGAGGTTCGAGAGATTCGCTGATTTTGTAGCGAAGTTTTCGCCGTCTAGGACGAATTCTCACGACTACATCCGAATACTACCGAACCGATACCATTTCGCTGATTTGCAGCGAGACTTCACTACATTTCAGCGAATGTCTATTTCGCTGATTCAAATAGCGCAATTTTCACTGATTCAACTTTAGAGAGTA
>JAPYZR010015283.1:0-10103 GCA_030522945.1 Trichopria nigra
AATTTAATAAATATGATTTACATTCATTGGACAAAATTGACGAAAAAAATTTTTGGGAAGCTCAGTTGACGCTGGAGTCTGTCGAGAACTACCTTAACCTGGCGTCATTTACAATAAATCGAATAAACGCGAGAGTATACGAAATCAGGGACCAAAAAAAAATGGCGGAATAAAATAACGTTTTCCTAGTATATAGAATAATTAAAGTGGATGAGTCGTTATCGCATTCACCCCGGAGGAACTTGACCTGAAAAGAACATATTCTTATAATCTCAAATTCATTAATCAAAGATAGAGTCATGGTCGCTGGTGCCTTTATAAAAAATCCGAATTGTTTCGCACAAAACAGAAAAACGTTTTGCTGTTTTTAATTCATTTACGATAAAAAGCTCGATACGAGAAATAATCGTTACAATAACGTTGATTGCTATCGTCGTTATTACGAAGATACAACGATAACAGATTCCTGATAATCCAAACAATATTATCGACAAACGAAAATAAAACTGGACTGATTAATGGCGTCGCGACTATATATATATATATATATATATATATATATATATATATATATATATTACAGTCGCCGAGATGCTTTTTTTATGTAAGACGCAGACTTGGATGACTGTTGCAAAATAAATTATAATGTACACTTGACAGCTATTTAATGCAAGTTAAGATTAGCCTGCGATTCGTTTTGAATAAAAATGCGATCATTTAAAAAATGAAAATATATATATTTTTTCATTAAATTAGATAAATATTGCAAACCTGCGTCTCAGGTTCGAGAATGGCCGCTTCATGGATGAGATAAAAAATCCGAAACAGCTGATCGGCACTGACCAGCGAAGGATCCCAGGTCTTGCCGACATTGACGATCATTACACGCCGTTTCTTGTGGTCGCGATTTTTGAGTACGTTCACCACATTGCCCTCCAGAAAAGCCGTTTTCTCGTCGGCTGGCATCAGATTATCCAAAAGGGCGCTGTTTTTCACTTTGAAGTCGGCGATTCGCTTCATCAGGGCGTAAGCGCTTTCCGGATAAAACTTGCAAGGCCTCAGGAAGATCATCAGGAAGTCGTCGTCCGTTCGATAGTACAGGGTCTTATCACCTGAACGAAAAGTTAGATTTTATTTTTTTGAACATTTTTTTTTTTTTTTATAGGTTTTAAATAATAAGAATAACAACAAAAGGTTGCTTCAATTTCGTTAGTAGGATAAGGTTTAGGTTTAGGTTAGATGTGTTTACGTTAGGTTAGGTTGGGTTAGGTTAGGTTAGGATTTTTTGGTCTATAATAAAAATTAGTTTATTCTCGATCTCTCTCTCTCTCTCTCTCTCCATGTCCTTTCTTCTTTCTCATTCATTCATTCTTATGTGACAATAATATGTTGATATATTTATATAAAACAACATACAATAACAAATCGCACAAACACGTGCGAATGTGCACGCGTCAAGTTACGCAGCTTGAACCGATTTTTAAAACTTGATTTGCCTTCAACTGTGTATGATCTTTGACCATTCGGTTTGAAAAGCGGAAATGGAAATTACGTCATCCGGAAAAATAAGACAATGATTATTCTTGTGCGACGGTATGTCATTTGTAAAATGAATAACTCTTCCATCAAGGGACTATAACGCAATGCTTTCACAATTTTATTCGACGTTTATAGTTTAAAGGACGTACATTTGTCTGTAAATTATTCGCGTTTTAACTTTTGCGTACTGATGTACATTTTTTTATACTTAAATTCCTTGGAGTGAGAAAATCACTGTAAACGCGAGTGGACTTTCAAAACATGGAATACATTTATTCGCATTATATATTCGTCAACTAAACAACAATAGCCTTGCCATCAATTGAATTTATATAGAAATGATGATATTCATCGAAGACTCTTTTGTATGTACAGAAAGCCAGTGTGCACGTTAAACAGTGGGACGCGTTTTAAGATGTTACCCAAACGATGAGTGGGAGAGAGATAGACTTATGTGCATACATTATACCTATGTCTCCGAAGATCCGTCCCATCATACGTATCTCCTCTGGGCTTCTACGTGCACTTCAATGTACAGAATGAAATTCATTTCAGTCATACTTTCGTTTCAATTTTTCACTGAATTTTCACTCGATATGAAATTCCACTCGTTCAGGGTGTATTTCTCAGTCCAAGCGGAGTTGCTCAGATATCACCAATAGAAGTGTGAAATTTCACTCCATGGAATTTACAGAGAAAAGTATTAATATATCTATTATGAGAGAAATATATATATATATATATATATAAATATATATAAGAGTAAAGAATAAACTCTTTTAAATAAAGAGTTGCTCATTTTTTACGGCAAAAACTTAAATGAGTAACTGAACCTCATTTTGATTAATTGATTAAACACGGAATGTGACATTACGAGAAATTACGTCAAAGCTGTTAATAAACTCAAGTGTCAATGGAGAAACGATGAAAAAGACTTTAAGTTCGTGAATATTATTGAAATTTCGTCCATATTATTGTTACTTCATCCATAAATACGTCAAAATTCTACCTATAACTAAGAAATAACTTTTATCTTGTTAATTTTTGTATCTGTAACTTTTAACATTTAACTCTTAACTCTTAACTCTTAACTTTTAACACTCAACTTTCAACACTCAACTTTCAACTTTCAATTTGTAGATTTCGGCTTTAAGCTGTTGTATTTTAGCTTTTAACGTTCAACTTTCAACTTTCAACTTTCAACTTTCAACTTTCTACTTGTACCTTTAAGCTGTTATATTTTAGCTTGTAACATTTAGTCTTTAGCTTTTAACTTTCAGTCTTTAGCTTTTAACTTTTAAATTTCCACTTTCGACTTTCAACTTTTAGTTAGCTTTAAGCTGTTATATTTTAGTTTGTAGAATTTAGTCTTAGTATTTTAACTTTCAGTCTTTAGCTTTTAACTTGTAACTTTTAACTTTTATATATATTTATACAAATTTTTATTTAAACTAACGGATTCCTTTATTTTCTTTAAAACCAAACTTTGTAAGTTTCTTTTAAATTAAAAAATATATTTATTATAAAACGGAATAATTTATTTTAACTTTTAACTTAGAACTTATAACTTATAGCTTATATAACGTATGACTTGTGACTTATGACTTAAATTTCCTTAGTTTTTAACTTTTTAATTTTTATAATTTTTCAACTATTCATTTTTAACTCAGTAACTTCCATCTTATTATATAATTTGTCATCTTTTTTATCATTTCAACTTACATTTTGAAATATTACTGGTTGAACCAAACAATAATAAGAAAATATATGAACGTTTTTAATATCATCATTTTTTGGTCATTAAAATTAAATTAAAGTAATTAAAAATAATATATTCCAACACCATCCTCTAAAGTACAATATGGTAAAACCATAAATGATGCTTGCATCGTTTTTTACGTGATTTATTGTATTGTACGTACATGCTGGGGCATGATAAAATTATAGCAAAATAATCATGCAATCATTTGATAATTTGACATGCAAAATTCCACTCAACCTGTCAACAACAAACTTCAAGTTATCATGATTTTACCCGAGCTTTACCATAAAATGATTTTGCACATATCATAATCATAATTATAATCATAATTGAATACAAAAAGTAACTAAATCATAATAATAATAATAATAAAATTATAAAATAATAATAATTCACATATTCTAAGAAATCGTAAGAATGCAACGACTAAAATTTTGTTCCAAACAATTGCTATACAATCTTATCATTCGTGTATAATAATCAATTAACTGCTAGGGGACATTGCCTTTATCATTATTAAAAAAATTGTCGATCTTTCAAGGTGATATATCGATATACGTGCGTACATGCATTTATTACTGAATTTCTATTTTCAATTGAATGACGTCGCGTGTCGTTCATCTCGTTTCTCAAAAACTGTCAGATTTGCAATGCAAACAGTCGGTCACTGAGCGCATATCGCGCATATCAGCCACGAGTCACGACCCGTAATGGAGGAGTCATGACACGCGACGCCAATCGAGACATCGTATAGAACGATCTTGACGAAAATTGTCTAGCGATGCACCTTGTTCAGAAAATAATGCGATTTTCCTCGATTGTCCGGCATATAATATTCTATCGTTACGCAATGTGCGTGCGCAAAGTAGCCACTTTCGAGCCTGTTATGTAGAAATGATATTTGTATTGTCAGAGCCGAATTACGTATTCATGACAAACACAAAAATATACAAATATAACAAAATAAAAATATTAAAAAAAAAAACAAAAAAAAAAAACAAAAAAATAGAAATGTAGAAAAACATAAAAAAATATTAAAAAAATAAGATGCTAGAAAACCCAGAGAAATAAGTCATATATTTTTATAATGTATCATGGATGATATATAAAGATTAGACTTTCAGCTTTCGAAAATGGTTTGGAATGAATAATAATGCATTCATTTCGTAATTTTTTTCATATTTTTCCATTTCAAATGCATTCAAATCCAAAACTCATTATTCATAAAATATGAATGCATATTTCAATTCAATTTTATAAATAAAGAATATTACGTACCATGCAAAAATTGTAAAATTGTAAATTATAAATTGTAAAATCTGAAAATTCATAAAGTCGAGAATACTTCTCAAGCATTTTAAAAAAGTTTCAGTTCAAAAATAATAAATCCTTATAATTGAGGGACAATTAGAATGTAATTCAGATGCATAGAAATGCATTGAAATGCATTAAATTCTGACTCCAATTCTATAAGTCCATTTCCGTTCACCGGCCATCACCATATATTAGTTTTTCGTCATAATATAGTTATTTTTGTAACAAGTGCATTTTACGCACCGAGTGTGTTTTTTTTTATATCGAAGGCTTCGCCCCACACCCTCCCCCCCGCACCCCCCGCCCAACTTTCTGTCAGCTCGGCTAACTATTGTGGGACCAGGAGACATAAAAAAAAAACACGAAACTTACAGAAAATAACGCAAACAATTTACAATTATTGAAAAAGCTTAAAAGAATACGCATTTTTTTCAAAGAATTCTCAAAAAATGATTCCAGAGGAACATCTGGTAAAACTTTCAGCAAGCTCGGATAAAGATTGTGGAAGTTGTCGAATTTTAAAACCACCAAGTTACTTTAAAACCACCCGTTATATATATAATACAAGAATTTGAAAAACGCAAAAATGAATTGAGTGAAATGAATATGCCAAATTTAATTTTCAATCTCATCCTACAGCAACGATTTTTATACATTTCCCTAAATCATTCGAACGTAATGTTTCAGCCGATTGAAACAAGTCGCGTATCGAATTAATACACATTAAAATGTACAGAAAATTTATGTGCAATCATCTTCTTATATTCGTAATTATTAAAACCTACAATCCATCAAATTGATAAAAATCAATGAAAAAATATTCCAGTGCCTTCATTAGCAACACTTGAGAAGATACGGATTTGAATTTAAAATCGAAATGAGAAGAATAAAAATACAGATAACGATATCATGAATGCCAGCGGATTTTACGTTCTTATAGAATACTGTCGACGAATTTCGACATTTTAATTTCGCAAAAAAACACGCTAAAGATCATACTCATTATGTACTCAGTATGCAATCATGTTTATGGCAGCTGGCATACATTCTCGTAACGAAATCCAGAGGCACATTAAACATATTGCCATAGTTTAATAACGATGCTCCGAAAGAAATGTAGCATTTACATCTTATATATATACATATATATATATATATATGTTGCAACTTATTAAAAAAAGTTTATCTCGGTTATATAAAAACCTATGAGGTTGACGAAATGTTCACCAGTCACACTAAAAAATTATTCTTCGCACAAATTCCATCGATCCATTCGAAATTCCCGAGTATTTGTTCATTATTCTTTATTCCCACTGTCGTGCCGATTCAAGTAACAAATCATAAAAAAGATTCACGTAGAGTTACGGCGTCCCATATTACGGCCGATTGTGTAACGTTTAATTTCAAACTTTACGAGCTCATTTCAAAATTCCCCCGTGCTGGCACAAATTCCACTCGTGCAAAAATCTCACACACATTTAATTTATAAACTGAAAAATATTCACACCATTTGTCGCATCTAATTAAAATCAAGAGATTAATCGTTACCGATTAACTAACCTTCGAGGAGTGCTCTGAGTTGTTCGATGCCATTTTTTACGTTCTCCTCGGTCTCCCGCAACTCCTTTTCGGCGAGGGCTTTGGACTCCGGGCCAACGGGTCCAACCTCGATGCTAAACTCCATTTTGGACACCCAAGTAGCGACTCAATTTCAAGTCGAACTTTTCCAAAAGTCGCTCTTGCAGAAATCTACAGACTTTTTCGAGCTCTTCGGCGACTTGAGTAGATTCAGTAGAACCTCGCGGCTTAACGTCGCCGATATATCTGCGAGGCGATTCGTTCAAAGGTCCTCCTCTTGTCCAAGATCTCGATCTAATCGTCGAGCGCTGAAAGTCCAATTGGTTTATTCGATCCTCGGCTTTGCGATCAAGTACGCGTGCGTTTGATGATGCCCACCATGTCATCTTGGCGTCCGTGACAGATAAAAGCCCCGTGATAAGAAAAGAGCGAAGAAAACACCAAATGAAGGCCAGATTCACTCAAGTTTGTTTCCTCATATCGCCCCAGAGATGACCTGCGTAACACCAGAATGTCCCACCTCGTTCATCCCTGACCGACAATTCAGGATTAAGGGCAATGTCAAGAATTGCTGGAATAGGGTCAATTCAAACAAAATTTTGAGCAACTTACTTACGCAATGACATTTCTTCGTTTTGGACGTCAACCGTGAAACCTACTGATAGACAAGTAGTGCGCGGAGGACATTTTCCTGGAAAAGATGGTCCTGATCCAGTCGGTCAGTGGAGATCCAAACATCATGCTTGAGGGCTGAATAAGGTCGCCTTACAAAGTACCTGGAGATTTCCTGATTGACACCAGTCCATGGCCAGTCTTTGTCATGACTGCTCAAGAGAGCTTTTGTACATGATCAAATAATAAATCGGACAATGGTCAATACACGTTGATACATAATTGTACGTAACATGGTCCAGAAATAAAACATGACTATCAAAACAGGACAAGTTTCGTCGTCTGTACAGGCCCTGATCAGATAGATGCAATGGTTGCCTGGTTAGGTTAGGTTAAGTTATGTTAGGGTAATGGTGTATAAATATCGGAAGCTTTAATGAATTTCAATAAAGGCATGGTTTACGTATTATAGTAGGGTAATCTGTTTAGTAGCCCAGTAATTGAAAAGGGATTGAAGTTTATAAAATGGGATTGAATGGGATTAAAACCGTTAGAGCAATTGCATGATTGGGCTATATCAATCAATTATGACGTTTCTCTAATGGTTTTAATCCCATTCAATCCCATTTTTTTTAAATGTAATCCCTTTTCATTTACTGGGAGGGTAGTCTGTTTAGAACACTGATCTCTATTATAATATATATCAGTGGTTTAGAAATATAAATCACCGATTCGGGACTACATATAGTCTATAATTTAATTTATTGTACAGCAGCATGAAAACCATTCAGGTACCAATTGTACTTGGTATAGGTTTGCCTTAAATTTGCCTATATGCCATTCAATACATTAATGGAGACGTCTTTACAATCACGAACATATTGCACCTGAGGATGCAGTTGCATAGAAACAAAAAGGGCTTGAAGAAGTCCATCAAAAATGTAATCCAAGCCCGTATCAGGAAGTTCAACGCGAAAAAACAAATAATCGGAAATCAATTTCGACCAAATATAAGAAGTAATCGAAATTCGGTTGATCTGATAAGATAAGAGTGGATATAATTAGGTGTTAGATTGTACTTGGACAGATCAATAACGTAGAATGTTTATATAATAATGCGACAAATTTAACGGGCTGTCACCGGAAGAATAATAATCTAAAGTATTTTATACAATCGTATATATGCAAATTCGAAACAGGGATCTATTGTCATCCGGGTACACGTCAAGTGTACTGCTATAATAAATAGTGTGTCCCACTGCAGAAATAATATGTATGTAGTTATTGAAGGGGGTTGAAGAAATATCTATCTTAGTACAAATATTATGATTGAACTAATGCATATATATGTATATATAAAAATATTACAATCGGCTGTTTTGATGACATTTTGGAGTATAAAGTGGTTACTTCGGTGACATGGCTACTTTGATGATTGTCACCGATAAATTTTTGATTAAATGGCTATTTCGGTGACACAAAAGCTACACGATGTAGGCATATATGTGGACAACTCATATGTGTGTCCAGGCAGGAAGGCCCTTCGAAACGTTTTATTTATTTATCTAGGCGAAATGACGTGTAAAAAAACATACTAAAGGACGTACAAAAGGATGTAAGAAAAGACGTCTTTTTGAACGTCTTTTTGCGTCTTCTTTTTAATAGGGCATTCCAAGCTTTTAAAAAAGGTTCAGATCACTTCCGGAGGTCCAATGGTCTATACCAATATCAAGGTCATTTCGAAATTATCGAAAATTACTCGATTTTTTCTAATTTTTGTCAGTTTTGGGCGCCAATTTCTTTTAATGACCTTAAAATGACCTTCAAAAAGTAGCCACTTTATACGTAAAATGGCCCACTATCTTCAAACGCGGGATTAAAAACAGGGGTTTCCATTTAAAAATGTCATTTTAACTCCCATATGACCTTGAAAATTACCATCAAGGTCAAATTCACTAGTACCATTCGGTAGACACCCTTCGCGCCCTACAACTTTTGTCTAAAACATTTTTTGATATCATGACTATTTCGAGATATTACTCATGTAAGTATTGATTAACATTTATATAAAATACGAACTTAAAAATGACACATCTGAGGTCTTGACCTGAGCAAACTTCAGTCTCGGTACGCGGTAAATCCTCTCAATCCCCTGTATTATGTCGGATATTTCATCAAACATTGTTCTTGTTTACTGTTCTCTAACTTACCTTTGTCTGCGGTTGAATAACGAATCGATTTGCGCAATTCATTAACTTTTGTTTTGAAATGCATGCACATCTTTAATCGCTTGTTGCATTCGCGTTTTTCTTGAGTACATTGGCATATTCTGTTGCAATTTTCGTGGCATAGAATAACTGAAAATTTATTTTTTACAACAAATACATACACATATATATGTCATTTATATAAATGACATTCTTACATCAGATATCAAATTTTAATAAATTTGATATAAGTTGTGATTTCTAAATAGCCTATTATATATATGTAATTATGTATACGTATATGCATATTGCGATTTCTTTCTGTTTCGAAATATTCATTAATGAATATTGTATCGTCAACTGTCACAAACACCCGGATGCACACGAGGCAACACGAGATTATCAACAGGGCTGATGAGTTGAGCTTAATTAAAAAATTAAAAGTTAAATTAAAATGATAAAAGTTCATTAACTTCTATACTCAACTTGGATATTTTGTAAATAGTTAAGTTTTAACATTATTACTATTTTTTTTATTAACTTTTTAACTTTTATAGATATTAAATACAGAATCTGTTACATATAACAAATTAATTAATCTTAAGGTGTCGACCATTTGTCGTGGTCCTCTTCAGAAAATCAAATGAATGTATACCATCAGAAACAATTCTTAAATGAATATGAAAGTATACATAAATAACCGAAACACTATTTGTGCATTACCTTTTTATTTTAAATTGTTTAATATATTTTTTGATTGTTGCATGCAATGGAGTTGCATGTTCTTGCTTTTTAATCTACGCTTGCTTTTATAAAAATAACAAAATAAACCAATTTTTTTTAACATAGAGAAATTAATTTACTGAAATGAAACTATATATCTGACTAGAATTTTAAACAGACAAAGTTAAAAAATTATTAAAATGTAATTACCATAGAGATACTACAAACTCCATGGTAATTTTTGTTTTTATATATGTGATTAATGATTAAAAATTTTTCATCTTGTACGTTCGTTCGTTCGTTCGTTCGTTCGTTCGTCATCGTTTTTTTGTAGCTTCGATAACTCACGAACTAAAAAAGATATCAAT
>JAPYZR010015290.1:0-13849 GCA_030522945.1 Trichopria nigra
ATGTATGTGACTGAAGTGTGTTCTTAAACACTATCGATTTACGAATGCTCTTTGCTTTCCAAAAAGTATTAAATTCGATAACATTTTACACCGAAATATAATTCACAAAAACGGCACTAATACTTTTCACTGAACCGCGATGAAATCTGTCATTTGAAGGAAATATGTCTGCGAGACTAGCTTGGATAGAAACGTTTAATAGGCTACAAATGTTCTAATGTACGTAATGTACGTAATGTACGTAATGTACGGGGACATTGACGGGTAAGGGGTTCGTCTAAACGTGAGGTCTATGTAAATCTCATGCTACCAACCAGTCGCAAGCACTGTCTCAGGATGCCGCCACTGGACATATTCTTTTCCGCCTCCAGTTCACCGAAATTTAGTGAACTTGCAAAAATTAAGACGTCCGCCATGTTTACGAGGCGCTGAAGGAAAGACACGGCTACTTCGATCGGCATCCCCTGCGTTGGCTCAATTACGTCCAGTTCGCTCTAAAGAGAAAAAATGCGATATGAAATTTGATTTATCTTATATTAGGATATAAAATTTAGGGACTTAAAAAAATCATTCTATTACGAATGATTACATATTAACTTCGTAAAATATCCTGAAAGGCGTTACATGCAGCGATTGTAAAATGAACTTCGTTTTACCCCTAATGTATAGCGTCTGTCGAACCACATTTAAAACTCGAGTGTCGTTATTAACACGTTCTATTCGAGGAAAGACGTGTTGTAAAAATTCTATAAAAGGGAATGAAAGCATAATCTTACATTCGGTGATGTCGCTGAAGCTAAGAGTGGCAGGAGGCCGCCGCATGCGATGATCAGATTGTCTGCCAGTTGCGATATTAAATGTACAGTGTTTACCACAAATATTGCATTTTCACTGCTATTAACGAAATCCAAAACTGATTTTGTCGAGTGGCTAATTAAGAGAAGAAAAACATAGGAATCATAATAAAGCCATAAAAATAATAATATTTTTTACATCTAAACCCAAAGAATATTTTCAAGATGCACACATACAGAAACATACACGCACACACGCACGCACGCACACGCGAATATGTACCTTCTCCAAACTTGTATATCGGTTTCCAGCGAGAAGAGTACATCCGAGAGTAATCTTTGATGTATATAGGACCACTTGAACTCGGGTATCCTAAACGGTGGCCGAGTAGGTCCTGGACTAAACATCGGCCTGGTCGATGGGTTTGTCTGCTTCGCTCTTTTCGACTCTGTAAATAATTTTTGTCTTTCATTGTTTGTATGTTTGCTTCGATGCTTTGGTCAAAAATTCTAAATGAACACACCAAAATTCATCAAATAAAATAAAAAAAAAAATAACGAAATACTAAATCAAATTGTCGCTATGAATCTATGAATCAATAAAAATTACTGCTTGAACTCCCAGCATATCAGTTTTACAGCATACATGTTATTAAAAATGTTGCTCAATAAATCTGTCATATTCTACAATTCTAGAGACATTTGAAAATTTACGAGTGTATATAGAGAGAAAATCTTATACATGCAACGTGTTCGGGAAAGTGATCTCCAACGAGTGGGGTCGATTACTTAGTACAACTTGGTAGTTTACGTACGTGTGAATGATATATTTCCCCACGCATCCAAGATCATTTTACCTCATGATGCGCAATCTACTATTTATCTACAGCCCCCACTGTCAATTCTTAAGTAAAATATTTTTTAAATTTATTATAAATTGTGCTTTCGGACATTACTAAATGCATTGCTATGCCAATCACAAGATAGCTTATCTGGTAACATTTTTTAACAAATGTTTACTGAAAGTGCCGTAACGATAACGAAACAAACATTAAAAAGCCGCCATTTTATTTCAAAGTGCTTTAAAATTTCGGACCACCTATATAAGGCATATAATATATTTGTGTCCTACTCAGATGTAGCAAAGTAAAATTAACCTTTTACTGCATTTCAATACTTTAATTTCAAATATTAACAAAATGTTTTGTTGTTTGTACAAGTCAGACGTGTATTTTCTTTTATTGTACTAAGGACTTCAGGCCTGTTTAATATTAAATAAATAAAAAACAAACAAAATATAATGTCAGTGCAACGAGTACAAATTAATCGTTTAGGTTGGCTGAGAAAACTTTACCACTTACTTTAAGCGTGGACAATTTTTTTAAAGTCCATGCTTATATGATTCAACACATTTATTTAATCGTACCCGATAGCAGAGAATTATTTATTAAAATATATATAAATAAATAAAATAAAATAAATAAAAAAAAAAAAAAAAGAAAGCATTCACTAAAAAAAATCTTTTTTTAAAATCTCCATCTTTAACCATCTATTACCGATATTCGAACTATTTACCATCTGATACGGGAGAAACCTATCATAAAACTACAAATGCTTTTATTAGCCAATAGTTTGTGAATTTCAATAATTTGCCACTGAATGAAAACGGAACGAACAAATCCTTTATACTTGGTGCAACACTAAAAATAAAAAAGAAAATAGTGCACGATACGGCTACAGAAAGTAGTTCGTACAGATAATCACTACGCGTAGTTTCAATTAAGTAATAACAATTGTATAGATGACTTTGAGTAGAATATTGGTCGTTTGCAAGAATATCCGAGCTCCTCTTTGAACAACAACAACAACAATAATACATAACATAAAGATTAAGTACCGAAATGATTGGGATCGACTTGCGTCGACGTGGAGGCACTCCTTGGTCTTTTCTGGGGTGATGAATTCGTCCTCTGGCCGGATGGCAACGCGTCTTTCTCTGGGCCGGAGCCGTCGGCGTTCTCCGTGGACACGTTGGGTAAACTGGATCTACGCCGGTGTACAACGGCGGCGGCGCGTTCGGCGTCTGCCAAGTCGGTCGTTATCGCATTGGCATTGGCGACCACACTACAACTATCGTTTTGAGGCACACCGTCGGATAAACTTGGAGTAGCATCACAGACCGTAGATATTGTTGGAATTTGCTGCTTAGGATTTGGCACTTGCGTCGCGTTATCTACAGAGCTTTGAACATCGCTATTATTACAAACATCACTATCGCTTACGTCTACAGCGTCAGTCTTAGCTGGCACATCTGTCTTATTATCACTTAGATTAATAGAAATATTGGACGGCTCCCTTGAACGTTTATCAGCTACCATCTCATCGTGGTTACCGTTAACGATGACATCCTTGTTGTCATCATCACACTCGCCATTCGTCGTTGCAGCGACCTCTTCCACCTCCGTCGTTGGAGTCGAGTTTCGCGTTCCCTCACTGTTCTCAGTGTCAGTTAAGCAGTTTAGCTTTGTCAAAGCGCTATCCTCTTCGCTTAAGACGACCTTCTCTACGTCTCCCGACACCGCCGTTGCAACGTCGTCGGACTTTGGCGATACTCGCGATGCCTCGTCATTCTTTCGTGATTCTTCGGACGCTTTGAAATCGTACGGCGGAGGATCTTGTGTTACCTGAATAACGTCATTCTTTTTATCTTCCTGCGTGTGCGCCGTTTCTTCTTCGCGAGCATTTTCGTGGTCAGCTGTTTCGATTGCCATATTCGTTGCCACGTTGGCAGTTGTTTCTGAAGTCTCGTCCAGAGACGACGACGTCGCATCGATCATTGTCGTATCGTTCGTCATCAGCTCAGCGGGCTCCAATTTCTCGTCTCGCGTCTCCGTGACTTTTTCCGGCGAAGAAGAATCAGATTCTGGTTCTTTTTCCGATGCTTTTTCTTCGGTCGGCTTTTCTGTAATCTCCTCATCGATGTCATTCGACGACGTCTCGATCGATTGCCCGTCGACAATCGTCGGCGACGAGTCTTCGAGATTATTTGGCGTTTCTTCGTCTTTCTTGAGCGCTTCGTGAACCATCGATTCCGGACTGGAACTTTCGACCTTGTGCGTGTCGCTGAAAAATTCACCCGAGCTCTCCTCGATCGAGACGACCTCACTCGTTTCTTGCGTCGTGTGTAGAGAGACCTCGCTGTTCGCTTCATCGAGAACGGCTAAAGTCTCGGAATGAGGCGTTTCCGAAGGTACTGCCAGCATACTTTCAGGTTTATCGCTGAGACGCGAGTCCAGCGACACCGCCTCACTAGATTGTTGCGTGTCGATGGTCTGGCTGCGGGACTTGACGATAACTGGACTGCCATCACTTTCAGTATTGTCGATAGAATTAAGATCGCAGCTGCAGGACTCCTCAAGACGGTCATTGCATTCCGACGCGTCAAAATCCTATAATGAAAATAAATGTACTCCAAATTGTTTTCATTGCATAAAGTTTATTGACTAATTTTAGAAAAAAAATTAAACAAACGAGCCGTCGAATTATTTGTAATTCAACCAAGCTACTTAGTGAAAAAAAAAAAAAGAAACATGTTTCGTTTCTGAATTATCACTGAAATATTTTAACCAATTGTTTCCGAAAAGAAATGCGAATTAATTCAGTGGTGCGCAGAAGAAATAAATTATTAAATGACGAATTTAGTTGTATTTTTTAATAAGATCTTTTAGAAATGAACAAAACTTATGTGATGGCATCTGGAAAAATGCATTTTATTATTTTTGCAAAAAACGGCTTTCGATACCTTGTAATTCCTATCTGAATGTGGTGCTTCCAAACTTTGCTGATTATTGACCCAGTGCGACGGTCTTGTGTAACCGTTGGTACCGGAATGCTGTTGATCCCAACCCGATATCGTACTTATCGGCCTCTGTTGCCTCACCTGCGGATCAGTTATGTTGTCGGATCGTTGTCGCTCGTAATGTTCGTACATTTGCGCAAACTGAAGCTTGAATTCTTCATAAGACACCTAAATGTTACAAATAAAATTATCGACTCGTATACTTCGAATGGAAAATATTCAGATTTACAACATCTACTTAAATTTGTTTGGAATTTCAGACTGTCATCATCACGGATTTGGGTTGTGCGTTGCAAATAATTTGATTATTCCTATTCTGTAAATGAAACCTACGCCTCGAAATGTGGGGCAAATTAAAGTAATATCATTGATACCGATTTTCCCAAATTATTTATTCCAAAATGATGTCAATTTAAACAGCGATCGCTATTATCAAATTTTTTAGAATGCTTCTAATCCCACACAACGCAATCCGTCCCGTGATGTCCTGAGGAACTTCTCGAGAGCTCCTCAGGACATCCCGGGACGGATTGTGTTGTGTGGGATGGACATTTATTCGCAAAGATGCAATGATCCTGACTATTGAAAATGGATGAATTTCTCAAAATTTACTTTGTCTACTGAAAAGAGATTGCTACATATTATGCGGAAGGTTTCAAGTATCGGGCACGCTGCAATGCGTGAGAACAGCAGATCTCTTGGACGAACTTTTGTGTTATACTCACTTTCACATCTACGACGTACATGAGACGAATAAAGTAAAAATAAATAATAGCCGGATCGGGGATAATGGAAAAAGTGTAAAAATGAGATAAAATAGAGATTGCGGATTCGTACTTTAGAATGAACGATGGCGAGAGTATCGACCCATACTCTCCAGCCGCCGTATTCGTGCTTGATGGCGTGATGGAGCAGCATTCTAAAGAGCGAATACACCATATCGGAAATCTTCTGCTCTTCGGCGTTCTTCGGGTGGATGTACGCCATAGCTATCAGCCATTCTTGCCAGACTGACATCTGCAAGACTGTGCGCCGATTTTCACGATTGTTGTTGCAAAGTAAAGTCATGTCCGTGAGAAAAAGTTTCTTCACTTCCAGTAACTGCTCGTTTTGTTTACTCCCTTAGTATTTTAGGTCTCTTGATTAATAATTTGTCAAACAATGTTATAAATGTATAACCGAGTAAAAAATTTATAAAATGAAAAAGCGGTCATGTAACCGTATTACGTTATTACGTTATTAGTAGCACTAAAATTCGTGGTTCTTTCAAGTTAACGTGTTATATATATATAAAGACTGCTATAAATTGTATAAATATAAATTTCCATTGCAATTAATGAACTCACTCGGATTTTCGAGGCGATAGTGTGATTCGGGCTCTGGATGTCTGGTATAAAGAATTTGTTGACTAATGTGCTCTGTCATTATCTGGAATAGCAAAGATAAATCAATAATAAATGATTCTTTCATACACTTTTCATATCATACGAATCTTTCGACACAAGGCACTACTATTATTAAATATAGAAAGTGACCCATTATTATACATCATATTTCAACGGCGAAATAATGTAACCGAATTTAATGATAATTCTATCCCTATATATGAATTGCCACACAGTGGACAATAAGTTTTTCAATTATAACGATACAAAACGTGAATGTGCCGTTAAGCTACGGATACTAAAATAATATTACCTCATATAAAACATTGTAGGTAGGTAACGAAGTCGTTTCTTCGTTTAACAGCAGTCTCTCAGCGAGTAGCGTGTACAAATTGTGGGGACTCATAACGTCGTATTTTCTTCTGAAACGCCCAGTTTATTAAGTGGATTGTTTTTATTAAGTGAATTAAGAAATCAACATTACATCATTACACACTCTTCATATATATATATATATATACATATATTTATTTATACATATTTCTTTAATTTAATATAATGCCGATTATATCATTTTAAAAAACTTAGAAGTATATCGTAGGTAGGGTAGGTTACTGACTTGTGCGTGCTTCGACTAAGGAAAAAGCCAAGGAGCTTGAGAGATTGCAGCCTGATCAACTGGCTCTCCGCTGCAAGAAGTTTAAAAATCGTTCGGACGCCTTGCTTGCCGTCGAATGCCGGGACCATCGACGACGGGTGTTCCGACATTAAGGAAATGAGCATTTGCATAACGTCGTGTAGATTCTCGTCCTGAAAGTATAAAATTATTCAAATTCTTGAAAATCACTTCACCTTGCCTTCGATTCAAAGAATCAAATAAATAACAATGAATAATTGTTAGCTGTAACAATTAAATTGAAGTCAATACAAATCGCATCAAAATTGGTAATTTTCATTCAACAGCCCATTTATATATAAAAAAATGTACTACGCTTTCTTGTAAATATCGCTTTACCTCGTGCATCGTTGTTAGATAATTTAAAATACTCTGCAGTTCTTCGTCCTTCACGCCGTTGCCGATCATGATGAGCTGCTTCAGGAAGAGCAAAATGTACGAGCGTATTGTCAAGATGTCTTTTTGCTGCGGCCTAGGTCCATCTGGATGATGCAGAGTGATACAAATACGTAAGAACATAATAATATCCATAATAAATGGTAAATTTATGATATTCAATAATATAGTAATGTATCCGCGTTGACATCTGTTGGTTAACAGTATCCGAGGAGGCGGAAGCAATGTGCGTCGAAACGTGGGAGAATAAACATTCGTTGAAGGAACCGTCTTTGACGAAATTCAAATTTATTTACATCTCTTATAAATATGTTATCTCTATACATACATAAAGGGACTTAAAGACTTATATGCGAGCTATATAGTCTCTCATATTTTCCAGAAAATTATAACTTTCCTTAAGAGAAGTAAATCAATCAAGTAAAATATGCAACGCTGCAAAGTGCTGCAATCGATATTCAACAGAAAAACTTTGAGAGCTATTGTGTAAGCGGTAAAAAGAGCACGCAAATTTGAAAAAGTCGCAACTTACCGAGTCCCTTTGGCGTAATGCCACTTTTGCTCCGAGGACTAGCAACCCAGTAATAGTATTTGAGAGTGTGCACGGTTTGCAGGACAGTGGACACACGCCTGACATTTGAATATATTTGCGTATCGCTGAGAAACTCCGTCGCCAGATATGAATAAAGCCTCGTCTGGACCGGAGCTGGCGTATAGATCCACAGAGCCGGATTAAATAGGACGTGATCCAGCAGCTGCCATATCAGATATAAAAAGTAGAAAAACTGCATCACCATGGGTCTGCCTGTTCTTCGGACACACCAATCTAACCGACTTCAAACGACATCTATCTATAGATTCCCGACTTACAGACTTTCATTCCGCTGTGCTGGCCGAAGCCTGAATTCTTTCTTACCAATTACTTTGAAGGCATTTTAAGCAATCTTTACAGAAACGCTCGTATGCATGAGCTTCTATGTCATATAATTTATAAATAAATAAATAAATAAATAAATAAGTCGACAATTTTAAAACTATTCTTATGTTATTTTATTATAGCTTCTACTCTCCAAGAATTGGAATCAAATCCATTTTTATAATTGTAAAATAAGAGTGGGGAAAATTTAAACATTAATGATATTTAAACATTACTTTATTTTTCATTTAATTGATTAATTTAATAATTGCTCGTTGGACATTCTTTTTTTTTGTACGATCAATATTGCAGAGTATCGTATGTAATGTTATGATCTGCATTATTTTCAGGCGATAATTATGGAAGGAACACGAAAGAATATGTCATATATTCACGCAAAACTTGTAAGATTCATGAGGAGATTATACGTGCAACTTGTAATTTAGATATGATATAGAATGTACCTTTGAACTGAAATGTGATTGTGAAAATGTTTAGGCTTTAATATTTAAATTCAGTAGATTGCGGGGTGCATTCCATTGCATTCCGTAAATATTAACAAGCACATAAACTGTAACGAGTGTCGGAAGATGTATAATATAGGAAAACATGAAAAGAATATATATATATATTTATTCACAAACTTCTCGTTTCATTAAAGTATCGGCATTTCTATAATTGTTGTAATCTGTTCTAATCTTGTTCGATTTAATGTCTACTACCGCTACAAATTTGGAAAATGCATAATTTTATAAAAGAAGAGCAAAAAATGGAAAGTTTTACTTCCAGTTAAAATCATTTGAAAAACTATCAGATTTCACTTAAGTATACATATCCATTAATTAAATTCGCAGAAAAATAAATATTTTAAATCCATCGTTGCTAGCTTATACAATATTATACAGTATAATTATTATGAGCAATCATAAAATAATCCAATTTAAGCAAATACGATAATAATAATAATAATAATCAATATGAAATAATTAAAGAATGGATCAAAGTAATATTAGTTTCGTGCTAATGAAGAATAGAGACATCTATTAACAAAAGTATAACGGAAAAAGGTCGGTATGGGTCGTTTCAGTTTTCAGCGAGCAGGCGAGAATGCAAGCAGTTAGTCATTCAGAAATAAATTCTTCTTTAGAAATTTGTTTTTGCGATCGTAAAAGCTTCAAGTCGATAGATCTCATGCGTCCAAACATTCAGTAATATTATTTAATATCATATGCATACGACAGAGGAAAAATAATTCTGTCCGTAATTTTCCATATTACAACTTTTGGAAAATGACGAACGCTATTTGTAGTAAAATCGTCAGAAATGAAAAAATATGTCAAATTAAAAATTAATTTATCCATGGACTGAAAATTTCCAGAGAAAAAGAGAAAAATACGATTGTAAATTAAAAAGCACATACTAGATGTTGAAATATATAATGTATAGACGAGTCGAAAAAAAATGTATTCAAAAATTACGTTTCATTCGACCAATTAACTCGTAATACATATAAATATATATCTTATTAGGAAAGTATTTTATGAGGTCATTTTTTTTTGTCAGGTGGGTATTACGAGGACCGTTCCCGTAAATTTAACAAGAGAAATGATAGGGAAATATAAAACATGCGAAATTATGTAAAAGTCCTCGTAAAATACTGTTCTAACACACACACACACGCACACACCCACATATATATATATGTATATATAATTTAGTATGCAATTGAAATTGGTGATTGATTTAGATATGTGAGAGTTTAACATAATCGATGTATTGTGTAATTTAATTAAAGAGTTTACGTATATATTACATGACATGATGGTCCCTACGCGAAATTTCGAGGTAACGATCAATGAGAAAATATTATGATTATGTGTTTTATAAATAAAAAGTGAAGATTTCCTTATTAGCACTTGAAATTATGGGATGATTTACTGAGATGAGTTAGGATGAATTAAAGGTATAAAGAGGGGAAAAATGTGCTCGGTGTCAATGAGTGGTCAGTTTTTCGCTGATAAAGTGACGTGATTGAATATTACCGATTTCACATACCTTTATCTGGTATTAAATCGTATAATTCACATAGTAGAATCAGTGCGAAAATTAACACCGAATCTGTTGAATATTTACCAATGTACTCGTGCTGAATGCTCTTATGGAAGCGGAATAGAGATAATTTCGGAAAATAAAGATCACTGTCGCGAGCTTGCCCATCAAGGTGCGAATTCGTGGCGCTAATCGCCATTTGACGGTCTTTTCTGACATTATAAATGATTTTTTAGTGATCAGTGCTATACAGTGTTACGGGTAGACCACCAATTCATCCATTGTTGGAATGTGTGTGCGTATGTGTGTGCTAAATGTTTGTGTTGTCCTGTGAGGAATGATGATGATGATGAACCTTGCTCGATGAACCGTAATGATATATATGTATATATGTATGAGTAAGTAAAAACTGACCCATGCCATCAAAAGTTTGTCTCTCCACTTCCTTTGTGCATAATACACGGTTCATTTCACTTAAATCGTGATGAAATGCAGGACTGTCGTTTTAAAGGCATTATTAACGATAAAAGCATACCTGTTTCAATAGTAAATCGCTGTTCGCGCTGAGGCAAGTTACTAGGTGCTTCGTGAGTTCCAGAAAGGAGACAAGAACTTCCGTGGTAAGGTGGTCCCGGCTTGCCCTTTGAAGCATGTAGCTTATCACGAGGAAACCCCTGTTTTGCACCATGTGTTGCTGGACCGTTTGCGAACTCTCGACGAGGTCGCATATAAACCCCAATAGTTTCGAACTGAGAACATTAAAACAATAGTTTCTAACATAACGGCGAGAGAAACTCGAGGATACACATCCCCACCGATAATATTCAATCGCGAGAAGTTATTAACATTTCTACGATTCCCTTTTTCGGGATTTAAACGCAGTTGGCTTTAGAAGAATGGTAGAAAAAATGGATCGATAAGAGCATGAACTAATTTAATGAACTAATGTTAAAATGTTAAAATTAATTATATCAATAACTATAGTTTTGTTGTTCTGTTTTACGTGCATATCACTTAATATTTAAGTATATACAAAACAAGTATTCTTCTTTCCTTGCGATTACAATCGCATTACAATATTACTTCATTTCTATCACATTTTTGTTCATTTCAAACTAATTCCAAAATTCCATGAATAGACGAAATTTAAGTAACGAACGTAGTGCAAGTGACATTTTAAACATTATAAATATATTTAAAGTATTTAC
Source organism: Trichopria nigra (assembly GCA_030522945.1). NCBI lineage: Eukaryota > Metazoa > Arthropoda > Insecta > Hymenoptera > Diapriidae > Trichopria > Trichopria nigra. The sequence continues at coordinate 11,284 of JAPYZR010015290.1, forward strand.
CATAACGTGGGATCCCGTTTAATGTCGTTGGGTGCTATGCAATCATAAGGCATATCTAATTGTGAAAATAACGGAAAAAGCACTTGAATTCCTCCGATAGAATTTAGCGTGCTATGTATGGAGTGCGTAATTACAGCCTTGACGTCCTAAACAAAAAATATTTAAATTCTTATATAATATTCGGGGCAACTATTTCTATGATCGCAGAAATGACATCCTTTATCTGTTATTGTGTACAATTGTCAGGTAAACAAATGTTTGAAAACCTCTAGTGAAACGTAAAAAAAAAAAAAAAAAAAATCGGTTAAAGCTCGGATATCATCATATAAATTTCTAGAAACAAAAAAAAAAAGGAAAAAAAAAAAATTATAAATGTTTGCAGTTTCTGCAATTTCACATACTGTTTCATTTTGAACTTCATTTCGAGCATTGTCAACAACATCCCGACCCGGAATTAAATTTAAAAAATAGCGATGACTACTTCATTTTTTGGTTTCTTCTTTTTTTCATAAAAAATTGTTTGAACTTTACAACTGCTTTTAAAATTTTAATTGTAAAATAAAAAATACCTTATTAGCAGTCTTCAAACTAAATTGTAAATATTTACGTATCGGTCCCGGTGCGGACCCTCTTCAGAAAAATTTTATAAATACTTCTTTTTTTGGTTTTTTTTTCTGCGATTTGGTTTCCAAAAAGATTTGGAAGAAAGGATAATAATATGAATAAAAGAACAATAAACAAAGTACCTTTTATGCTTCATAGATACGTATACGAAGTATCTTTAAACTTGTCTCTACAGGGTTATAATGCGATTCTCTTATAATTATACAAATATAATAATGATTTCGCAAACACTTACCTGCAGCATAAGTGCGTGTGGAGTATGTACAAAGTAAGAAACGTTTCCCTTCGGTGCACTCTGCAGACACAACTGAGAGTCAGTTGCCACTGGATTGTACATGAACACAATTGCATTGGACAACTTTCCATCGTATAGCACCTGTATAGTCAAAAGAGTTTTATTCATTCGTTGGAAACAAATATAAAAAATGAGGCTAAAATAATTCGGCCCACGAAAAGTTTCAAGCAACTATGAGCAGGCGGATGCACTGTTGTATTGCTATATACGTATACAGATGCGGTAAATGAACGAAAGTTGATTATGACTTAAAGGGCTGCAAATACTTCTTATTCAATTCTGAACCGATTTTGCTGACATTTTTTTTTACGTTCCGTAAACGCGTGCAAGAGCTCTAAACTAGTCCGAATCAGTAAATCTGACCAATCGTAAGAATAAAAAATATTAATTAAGACGAGCACATTTTCAGGATTCTCAACAACAAATTCTCTGTAACAAATGGAGACAATATAGACATGTGGAGCATTTTGATATTTTGAATAATTTTAAATTGATGTCGGACTAACAAATTCCTGATTCTATATAGAGAAAGTATAATAAATTTGATGGCATTTTGAAATAAGAGGGAACAACTTTTTCGTTAAGAAAAGTCAAAGGGATCTACCATGAAGAATTTGCACTAATAAACGTTAAGGTTTGCGTCGATTCTGACAAATACGCAATGCCTCCGCTTCCGGACGTAGAAAAGGATGTGTCGTTTTTCTTTTGTGTTCGCGATTTTCTCATTTCCGGGGAGGAACTTTTAAAACCTATTTTCTTCTCGCCTCGATAAATCAGGAATCTCGCAAAATCCGATTCTGACGTCAAATCGCTCTTACAGCCTTTTAAGGGTAAAAATGCATGCGACGAAAAACGAAATTAATCAAACAGATAGGATACGAACATTAATATGAAATACGCAAAACACTCCAATGACCGGCAACGAACTTTTAACAGAAATATTAAAGTCTTGCACGTAAACGTAACTTGCATAAACCGTATAACATTATTTATATTTCATTCAGAAATAAGCGCATGACTGTACACGCATAATCTTTCACTTAATATTTCTATGAATTGCTGACAACGAATTATCGTTACCGGTCCAATGGAGCTCCGAAATAATTGCAAATTAATTTAACAGTATATAATATATTGTCTACCAGTACTGATAACTTTTTCTACGCATACATGTAGCCACAATTAAAGCTTTCCAAAGAGAAAGAAAAACAAAAGAAAAAAAAAACAAAACAAAAAACAATACATTATAGTCTACTATTGATAAAAGCAGGTACATAAAAACCCAAGGTCATCTGCATAATAAATAATTACAACACCAACAGCAATGGTATTAACAATGTAAATTAGTTTTTAGTCTTTACGTAATTGGTAACTGACTCAAACTTCTCGAGTGATTTACCTCGGACGAAGGTGAACGCATTATTGATAATAGATTGATTAGGTGCAGAATGTCATGTTACATAATGATGCGATGAAACGAAAGGAACAAAGAAACAAAAATGCTTACAGTCGGCATACTTTGGTCCACCATGCTCGAGAGCTCCGGCTCGTCACTCACCCTTTTGTGATTGTCGGGCAGATTCAGGTAACACTCGTTGTCAAACCGGAACTGACTCTGTGATAATAGATTATTGTTTAAATGTAATT
>JAPYZR010015291.1:0-10679 GCA_030522945.1 Trichopria nigra
AGTTTACGCATTACTTTACACACACAGTGTGCAAAAGTAGCACTTTACGCATCAAAAACTGTGCGTAAAATCGAACTTTACGCACACTGAATCAAAAAATATTTTCCATAATGAATTTGAACATTTTAATAATCAATGGGAGAAATAGAAGGAATAATACCGCAATTTAAAATACGAATAAATTCTTCAGAAATGTAAAAGCATAGTACAATACATTACCAATTTCTCTCTTTCTTCAGTACTACTGGCTCCCTCCCGTCTATTAATTTCTTCGGTTTTTGTTGCATGATTTTGTCATTTTGTCTGACAGTTTCATCTTGAAAATGAAACTTCCATCAAGCTCTGCGAGGTTCCTGCGAACGCCATAGAAACTTCATGTACTGTACGGAAAGATGAAGGCATAATTACTATACAGAAATGATCCTGATTGATAGCCATTGAATTATAATTGAAATAAATATATTTATTAAAATACCTAATTCCATTGTATTTCATCAAAATAATCGATTTTAGACAATTATAATTCAACGAATTAAATTCAATTCGAACAATTAAATTACAGTGCATCGAATAAAAATCAGCAAATGTTTATTTATTTCAAAATTTATATTACAAACGACGCAAAAGTAGACGTTTTTTTTTTTATTAAGCAATTTAGAAACCTATAAAAAAAGTTATATAATATTATTATTACATGAGTATAACTTTGAAAAATAATTAAATTTTCAAAAGAATAAAAGTTGCTCATTAATATGTAAAAAGAAAAAAGAAAAAAAAAAAAAGAAAAAATATTGATTTTGAAAGTAATTGCACAGATTGACTCAAGGCCCTCAAGGCACTACGATGTATAAGAGGCTCTCAGAATTAGCTGACTAGAATTGACTAAAAATAATTAAAAGTCCGTGCTTACGCACCTAGCATAATGTACTATTAGATTAATGATTGAAGACGATTTCTGTGCATTTCACTTGCTTCTGGTAAAGTGGGATCAATAGAAGTGATATAATATTTCATAATAAAATTTAGTTTCGTTTTGATGAAGACAATAAGATGCACTTACATAAGCGTTATTCCTGTCCTCTCCTGCAGATTCTTGACTTTTGTTCTATAGATTTTTCAAATCTTTCAAGATTCTCTCCTGTAATTAGGAAAAGTAAATAATGTAATACAACTGTTCCAGCAGTCAATGCCACAAATCTTCATCGTCTTGGAATTTCGTCGATGTCAAGTCTTTCCGAATTGTTTTCACAAGTATACGGTTTACGTTGTGAGAATAGCAGAGAATATAAAAGACAGTCACGTGATTCAGCATCGAATAGAATAGAAGCGATGTATATGACAGTAAACCAGAAACCAAGTTTTTCAATGTACAACGAAGGTGCCATCACACGTCGCTAAGAACGTACTAGGAAATAAAAAAATAAACTCTTTGCTTTCTTCCGTTATTATACTAGTTTCAACAGAACAGTTGTAACCAACTTTTATTGTATCATGTACATGTGCTGACACTCAAAATTTTAAATGCTTCTAATTGTACAATTATATAAATAAACCCAATTCGTTTCTGATCTACTAAAATTAAACTAAAGATTAGCTTGCAAATGAATTGTAAAATTGAATGTCGTATCATTCTGTCGCTAATTGTCAAGTTTACGTTGTTAATGATTACGTATAACTAAAGATGAACACAAAAATAAATTAAAGTACAGAAATAATATAATTTTTCAATTATAGTGTCTTTGATCGATTCAGTTTTCAAATGCAATCAACATTACATGGTTTTTCCGTTGTGTAAGGAATGGTAACGTTTATATATGGCTAAATTCGTCATATTCAATTTAAAAACTTTATTATCAGTCCTAAAACTAATTTAAGTAATAGTTTGCATTTAATTCTTAAATTATGGCATATCTTTTATAAAATAAAAAGAGATGAGACATGTTTAAGGCTCTACACTCGTTATAATGCTAAAAATTTCAACAGTCCTAATAACAAAGATTAATAGTTAAATTAAAAGTTTTAACATGCGTTTTTTTTTTTAATTTCCCTTTATACTTTATTTTTATAAGATATACAATTTTTTTTAGGACTATTTTTATTCTCGGCGCCATATTGGGAACGCTATTTTATATCATCAAATATAACACTCGGCATCGAAAACTATGTTTCAACAAAAATTTTAAGCCGTTTTACCGTGAAAATAAAAATATATATATGCTACATACACACGCACACAAATATACATAGTTATACATACATTAATTTTTTCCATTACGAAAATTTTTTCGTTTACGCACTTTTAAATAATTTAAAGTTTTATAAATAAATATAAATATAAATAGTTCATGTAAAAAAAAAAACAAACAAATAAAACAGTAGACAAAATATAGTTTTAAAAATTGGTAGATCTGATCAAAATTCCACAAGTCCCATTTTATGATGTCTAATTCTACAATTTATGCAATGGAGATTTTAAATATGTCAAGAAATCAAGTATAGAGTGTCCTTCTAGATCTGTATTTGAATATGACAGGTATAAAAACATAATGTAAAATAAATGTCTAAAGTAGTAGAAAGGTGAAATAATCGTGATAGCGATAATTTCGATTCCAAAATATTTATCAATTTTGGAGTAATGTGTGTTTATTCTAATATTTACATACGTAAATCAGACAGGTACCGCTCAAATATGACTATGTTATAGTTTGCATCACTTGTTCTCGTTTTCATAATCGTACGTAATATGTACGCTATTGCTATAGTACTGACAATAGATAAGATCACTGTGCATATTTAAAGCATGTCTCCTATTGTACGTGAAAATGCAACAATCAGCAATGAACAAAATGAGGAAAATTATAAAAGAAAATAAAAATAAAATTAATAACTAAAGATGTTTGGACTCGTAAACGTAATAAAGAATTTAAGATAGGGCCTTAGTAGTTCGTCGTAGCAGTAATTCTCTTCAACAGGTCCTGCATGGAGTCATTCGTCATAGCTGTTGTACCAGTCAGTCTGCCAAGATAAATAAAAAAAATTACACGTATTTCACCAGTTTCTGATCGGTTGAAAACATGCGTATATTGACAATCGATCAATCTCTCAAAAGGCACAGATGACAAATGATCGATCTTTTATCCTCTTCATTAATAGAAAAGTTAAAAATAACTTACGAAAACTCAAAGGACTAATTTTGTTCGTTGTCGAATTTCATGCGCTTCCTATCATTTCCACTGTGATGTCCGTGATCATTATTACGCTCCTCTGCTTCCATTACTTTAACGCGAGACCCACATATCTCTCTACCATGCATTACCTACATAAAATATAAAAATACAAATATATGCAAATACAAAATAGGAAAATACAAATATATTCATTATCAAGTATTATATTTCATAAAAGGTCAGAAAAAAAAATGAATAAAGCAGCTTCATTACAGAACAATGATTTTGTATATTACAATAAAATAACTTTAAAATTCTAAATAAAACTAACTAATCGCATAAAATGAAATACCTCTATTGCTCGATTTGCACTCTCCTCTGTGGCATACTTAGCGTAACCTACATTTTTTCCAGGGAGCATGTAAATATCTATCAAGTTGCCAAATCTAGCAAACATATCTTTAATGGCATTGTGTGGAGGAATCGGAAGGCTGCAAACAATGAAGCATCTTTTGGCAACTGGAGCATCAACACTTGCCATAGGTTGAATATTTGGTAAATCCGTATATTCATTAGCGTCGATATCTTAATTGATGAAAGTTAAAATTAATATATTTATACTTTAATCGTTTATTTTTAAGCAAGTAAAATCACTAAGGACAAACTTAAAATAATATTTAAATTAAACATGTTCAAACTTTAAAATACTATACTAACTGTTTAAATCTTGGATAATTCAATCATACATTCTTTAGAAAACTTTTTATTAAGATACTTAAAATCAATAGATGATCAATTACTCACTTGGAATTTTTACTCCTGCACGTTCTACCATAGCAGCAATTCGTGCAAACGATATAGCAAAACATTTTAAATCATCATTTGTCATATTATATATGTCTACACGTCCATCACCTTCCATCTTGGATAGATCTTGCAGTACTGATGAAGGTTTTCGTAATAAACTACCAGTTAGTGGCCTATCTAGACTTATTTTCAACCTGTGTCCATTTGGATATTCAAAATCATTTAATTTCTGGAATGCATAACTTGCCTGTTGTGGACTGTTATACACAACAGTTATTTGAGACATTGGCATTCTTCTTCTTTCTTCGATATTCTGATATTCTGACCTTGTATCAAACGATTCCATGCCAGGTATGATATCAAACAATTTTTGAAGCTGCTCAGGATTGACATCGGAACGGCAGCTTACCAGTAATTTTCTAGAGCCTTCAGGATTGTGAATCTCATTGTTCATGTCTTGAATAACATTTTTATGTATTAATGACTTATTTGCAAGCATTGAAAGGGCGTCAAAAGATGCAAAGCTATTAATCTTTGCATCATTATGAGAATCAAACTTTGATTTCTTTGGGTCTGCAAAAACAGCTTTGTACTTTCTATCACACTCTTCGAATGCTCTAGCAGCACTCGACACTTTACTAAACTTTACATATCCAAATCCTTTAGATTCATGCGTGGATCTGTCTTTAACTACAGTTACATATTCGATTGGTCCATATTTGCAAAACTCTCGTTCCAGCTCCTCTTCTGTCATTGATTTCGGTAGAATGCAAAACAGTCGGACCCAGCGCTCTACTTCGTTCGGGTCGTTCTGATTTCCTTGATCGCGACTGCAATATGTAATAAGTATTTATAAATATATATATATATATTTTTTGTTTTTTTTTTATGTACACCAAGGATTCATTCCGATATTTTCGTTTTGTTTGATATATAGATTTATATTGTATACACGTTATCTTGTTCTTTAAGAACGCATAAATAAAAAAATATAATTTTTGCAAAATATTCAACTTTTTAAAATATTTCACAGACCTTAATATTGCTTATGATCTTCTAATATAAATATTAAAACATATGATAAAATGAATTCTCCACTACAGTTGAAAAAATGACTTACTTTAAAAATAATTTCTTTACTTACTTTGATGCGATCATCACTTTAATTGGCCTATTTGAAGAGCCTAGAATTTTTCCATTCATTTCTTCCAAAGCATATGCTGCTTCTGTTGTTTTCGAAAATTTAATATACGCTACACCTGAAACAATATATTATATTATTGCAAAGTAAAAAGTATTCAAATTCCATAGACTTTATTTATACTGTCGCATATAAAGATTTATAGGTCAATGACATTATTTGTTTATTCAAAAGACTACTTAAAAGCATAAAATGATGTTCTATTTTCGTTTATTGTTTATAATAAAATTTCTTTGAAAATAATTTCTAAAAAATATTTTTGAAAACTCCTTTCCCCCGCCCCGTTCGCAACCTATTCCCACATTACTTCTTATGCCATATTTTATCATAAAAGTTTACTTTTCAATATTAATATTTTCTTATCCTTCTTGCATTACACGAAACTTTCGAGTCGCCGGCTTGCCAACTTTGCGCACAAGTTACGTAATATACTATTGCCCGTTCTTTAAAATTAATTGTGAAACATTTTATACAGTCTTTTTTCATTAATATAAATTCTTTCACTTAAAAATTAAGAGTCTTTATTTTAAGTAAAATTCATAATTTATTTTAATTCATTATATTGTAAAACCAGCATAATTAACTGTTTTGTTATTAATTTATTTAAGGGGTTAGTACACTCGGAGGATAGTGCAGAATTTTCAAAAATTCAATTTTTTTTTATTGGCTTAAAAAATACTTTGACCCCTCTAGAATAAATGGTAAAAGGTCTAATACCCGCTAGAACTTATTCATTGAATTTTCGAGCTATGACTGAAGCGCTCCAAACTGCTCCGAAACCCCTATACGATAAATAGTTAACGACCGGGCAGGTTCAGCATAATGACTTACCATTCGTTTAAGAAGAAGATTCCTTTTATGAGGCAGGAATGGCAGATTAAGGATAAGAAGCTTAAATAAATTTTATCACTGAAAAAACTAGTACCATAACTTTAAACGCATTTGTCTCAAAACTCTGTTTTTCAAGACGTTGTACACGATATCTCGGTATCTATTTAACGAATCGACTTGAAATTTAGTACACATATACTAAAGACTAGTGTCTTTCGGTTGATGGATGATTTTTTCAATATTTTGTTCTATTCAATAGTTAATAATAATAATTTGTTTTTTTGCTCAAAAATGGAATTGAAAATTCAGTATTTTTTTCTCGTTGCCAAAAATTAAAAAAAAAAGGTTCCATCAACCTGAAGGCAGTATATTATAGATAATGAACATATTTTTTATTTTTGTTGCAGACGACTGGTTTTCGCTAAATCACGTACACCACCAGGCCGCATGGAAAAATCATGGTTATGCGCGAAGCAGCTTAACTGAGCAAATTTTGAATTTTTTTATCTACAATAAATTTGACATGTTTTTCAAGATATGTAGAAAACAATAAAAAAATTACCCTTACCAAAAATCCCCTCCCTGGAGTGTACTAACCCCTTATTTACCAGATTATAAAACCTACAATATCCCTGGACTTGAGTCAACTTGTTTTTAGTATTATTATTATTATTTTTATTATCATAACAGATCCCTGCATAGCTACTTAAACAATCATGAGAGAATGTGATGAAATAATAATGAGATAATTCCTTGCGTATATTTGTTTTGAATTAATAAATATATGTTATAATTACCAAGGTTAAGAATGTTTATAGAGAGGAATTTTGTTTGAATTTATAGAGAGGTTCTATGAGACAAATACCAAGTATATTTTATAAGAATTTCCACGTTTACTGTTCTTATTGAAAAAATAAAAAATTTTATAATAAGAAACGAAATATTAAATTTATTTTTTTTTTAATTATTTAAAAATTCTCATTGATACAAAATTTATAGACAAAATTAATCTATATTGAAAACAACTACCTACCTTTATTTTCACCCGTTACTCGATTTTTAACAACCCAAATATCCTCTATTTTTCCAAATTTTTCAAAGGCTGCCTTCATATCCTCTTCATCGTGACTTTTACTACAAACTACGAAGAGCCGGGAGTTTGGTGGATCGTCACTTTTTGAACGTGAATCCAAATACGAATGGCGATAATCACGGTCTCGGTAGTCAGCCATGATGCGCAGTTAACCTAAATTGCATGAAAATGTATATACATCCACAACTTATAAAACGGAATTCAATGCAAATTTGAATTGGAACAGTATGCATTCATTAATATTGTAAAAAATTACAAACTTTTCAAAAGTTATTTAGCTTTTGGCGTGTCTGCCTTGCCCGTTGCCTCACCCTTTGAAAGAATCCGACTGAGTCCAGCCCAGTCCACAGTCCAGCCGACGATGAACGCGAAACTGAAAGTGATTATTGGAATTTCATAAATTATGTTAGAGTCAAAGTCAAACGTGGTGGAACTTGTGTGGGAGAGTAATATACATATATGAATATAGGCACTTACAGAGCTATGCAAAGCAGATTTTATAGAAATTTTAATATATATATGTACTATGCAACATACATTTTTCTTATTTTAGATGTTTAGATCACTGATTCAGATACATATATATAATGTACATCAGTGTTTAGATGTGCACAAACCGCACAAACCCAGCATATATATATTCCATTGTACATATAGGGACACCTAAGTGCCCTGCCACGGTGCGCGATTTTGTCGCGGGCGCGATCGCGATGACAGCGACGGTACCAGAGATTTTTTTAGGCGAGACCGGCGAGACCATTATGCAAGGGCGCCGCCAGTAGGTGCACCGGGAACTATGAGTTCGAATCTCGAATTCTTAGAAACGCAGAGGCGGCCTGGGACTCGTCCCCGCCACTGATATAATAATATATACATATATGTATTGATAAAAAAGTGGATAGAATCGTATATAAAATCGGATTCCAATTCTATCCAGATTTTAAAGAAACTGATAGAAATGTATAGAAAATTTATCTATTTCTATCCGTCATTTTTTTTCCTGTTTATATCAATCGCTTGAAATGTTAAATTTAGGGGGTTCCCAATGAGAAAAAAAATAGAATAAATGCCGCGTTATCGCGGCGCATGTTTCTGCATCTTTTGCTACCTGGGTTTAGATTCCATAAAACAAGTATGATTTTTTTGGTTTTCAAGATCGTTTCCTTTCTTTTACCTCAGAGCTCAGAGAGACTATAAATTAATTGTTGAGCAAATAGCTTATATTTTTTATAATAGAAAAATTATACATATATATAACCCACTTTTATTTATAGTGCTTATAATTTGAACATATATACAAACATGATACAGTTTTTGACAAGTTTCATGCCCGTGTATTTACTGACAAAAAAGCGCACATATATATGCTTAAAGAAAAAGCATTAATATTTATTGCATTTATTTGTTTTTCTTGGCACCTAAATATTTATAAATATAATCTGCGTATACTTATTATAATTTATAATAGTTTTATCAAATTATAACGATTGCTAAAAAGTCATATACTACTTCCCAATTATAATAAATGGAAAATTAGTAGATTTGGAATGTTTACAAACAGAAGCAGTAAATTTTGTAATCTAGTATATAAGAACATTAATTATAATTATTTGTAAGCTCGTTTTTTTAAGTTTTAGTTTAAGTTTCAGAATATAGAAAGCATAATAAAATTGTAAATAAAAAAGGGAAAAAGGGAAATTACAGAAAAGAGAAACAGATAAGAAAAGAAAAAGAAAAAAGAATCATTTTAAAATGCAAATTGTTTTCCCGCTAGGATTGGCAGATAATAAATTCCACCGTATAAAAAAAATTACAATATTTGTTCCGGCTACCTTGATGGTAGCAACTGACTGCTTACATACCACTCAACCACCAATAACTTTTATTTATGCTACAAAAATCGTACTCGTACTTTCGCTTGAAATGTTAAATTAAGGGGGTTCCCAAAGTGAAACGACAAATTCACGATCGGGTTTTCCGAGATTCCTTCTTTATCGGCTAAGGACACAACTGAACGGGAATATATGTACATATATATATATACAAGCGCTGGATTTAGAAGGTGGTTCTAAAGTAGAACAATTAACGACCTAACCTCAAAACGGGAAAAGTATGAATAAAAAAGGATTGAAACGTTTTTTCAAAATTGCGGATTTGGAAAAAATTATTTATAAATTATTTTTAGTGCTGGTAAGAGAAAATAAATTATTTCGGATAATTCCTATTTAATTTTGAACCAATTTCAACGATATTTTTTTAAGGATTGTATATGTTTATGTAGAATCACCCTTCCAAAGCCCAAATTTTGAAAAAAAACGTTTCAATCCCTTTTTATTCATATACCCAGTAAACGAAAAAGGATTGAATGTTCAAAATTTGGATTAAGAAGGATTCAGAATGATTAAGATGGATTCATTTTACATACCGATGAATACTTCCCATCGTTTACTGGGTACCTTTTATGGTTGAAAAGCTCGGTCGATAACTGTTCTACTTTAGAACCACGATAAAAGTAGAACAGTTACCGACCTAACCTGAAAAGTATAAATAAAAATGGATTGAGGCGGTTTTTCAAAATTCTGGCTTTGGATGAGTGCATGAGTGACTCTACATGACATATATACAATCATCAAAAAATATCACTAATTCCATTTTAATAAATTAAAAATCAATAAAATAAAATAAAATAAAATTTTTCTCTCAACCAGTTTTATTTAATTTCGTGCAAGTAGTTTTTTGCATCGACGGCTCCCTGGTACAATACATTTATAGTAAACATATTGCATACTTAGTGTTCCGGATAGAATCGAAAAGCGAAATTTGCGGTACCCGGCGTGGGTTTTTCTGCAGTTTCCCCACGCCATTGCACATCCGAATGCCTAAAAGAAGTCGGCTGCAGCTGCAAGAAGCTGGGTACTCTCGTAAGTTCAATGTACAGACCCTTCATAAATTAAGATGACCTGAGCGATATCGGGCTATAAAATAATAATTTGTAAATGTGCCAGTGGAACGGAGGACACGACCAATTTAAAATTCATTAAAAATCAGAAATTTCGATTCGGAGCACGTGTATTTATGAATCGGAACATAGAGCTCCGAAATTGGAGCACGGTGCGTTTCGGAGTCGGAGCAAGGAGAATTTCGGAGTCAATCGCACTTGCCTGCCGGTGATTCGATCTCGGACGGAGAGTACCCGAAGGATTCCACACACAGAGGTTTGGTAAAGCTGAAACCTGCTGGGGTTGGTCCTTCGGCGAACAAGAAGTTCGAGATTTCGTATTCCGGAGGTACGATATGCCGGCGATTCGCCATCCACGTGCGAAGATCAGGAACTTGTCTATACCGAAATAAGAATTCATGTTAATCGGACTTCTAGTTCATGAAAGAACTATAAAAAAGGCAAAAATATTAGGATTTTGAAAAAAAAAAATCAGTTTGATTGGACTTTTTGTTCGTGAGATAACCGTGAAATGGCTAAAATTATAAGGGTTTTCCATTCCGTGAGCCGCCATTTTGTTTTCGAAACAATTCTGTCATCAACCACAGCTTCGGGCGCATCGAACTGCGTGTTTTAAAAAAA
>JAPYZR010015298.1:0-11749 GCA_030522945.1 Trichopria nigra
ACAACAATGCGAGTCGGGTTTACCGGCGATAAATAGTCTAGCGCACGAACGATGATATGTTGATTTACAGGTGTAACATTCAACTTTATCGGTGACCGATTTCTTACATTTGGCACAGATCGATTTGTTGAAGGCGCTAGTTGATGTTTGAGCTCCAGATTTAGATTTGTACATTAGATGGACATACCTTCTAGATCGTAAAAATTATGACAGGCACTGGTCAACACGTAGGCAGTGTTATGAATTAGTGAGTGTGCGTTGATACCGCTGTAGGATAGGCTGTAGAAGATACGTGGGACTGGAAACCTGCGCACTAGCTGTTCTCGCCGAGAAATGTCGTTAACTCGTAGATGTGCGAAATTTTGTAAATTTCGGAAAAGGCACACAATGGACTTAATCACATGAAATTCACGATTTATTTACACCACACATGAAGGTCCATTTCTTGCGCACCTTGCCGAGAAAGCCTCCCTCGAAAATAAATTAGTTAAATGTAAGATTTCTAATAAACAGTCGGGAGCTGAAATATATGCGACTTTATTATGTCCTGGCCGGCAGCGATCGAATATATGTAGTATCGGTTGGGAACATAATAGTTTTTTATTTTCGTAAACGATTTTTCACAATTCTCATTGCAATCAAATTTTAATTTTTTCGAGTTTTGGGGGTCGAAAAATTCTAAATTAAACTTAAGTCATCTTTTATAGGTCGTTCTTTAGATAATGTGTCCAAGGTATTTCAATGCAAATGTGCATTTTTTAATTTTAGTCTAAATCCTTCTTTTATAATCGCGTTTAAAACTTGTTCTATGTGTAATATATGGTCTTCAAAAGTTTCTGAGAATATGAATATATCATCTGTACAGTTTTGTGTAAAATTTGTATGATTTTGTTTTCGTAATATATTAGATAAGATTCTCTGAAATATTGCTGGCGATGATTTTAGACCAAATGGTAAGCACGTCCATTGATAGTGTCCTTATGAAACCGGTATTTTTCTATCCTCTATCCTTAATTGGATCGACCAAAATGCAGAGTTTATATCTAATGTTGTAAAGTATTTACAGTTTCTGGCTTTTACTATTAAATCATCGTTGAATGGAAAAAGTTGTGCTTGTGGTATAACTATTTTAGTCAGATCTCTAAAGTCGATGCACAATCGAGATTTTTGTCCTTCATCTTCCTTGAAAGCTAGAGTCACTAGTGCTGCAAAAGGGTTATAAGAATGTTCGATTAAATTTTGTCCTAATAATTTTGCTATTTGCTGTTCTATTCCTTTTTTATCTTCAATCTTACATCTGAATGGTCGTTTACTACAATATTTGTCTTTAGCAAAAATCATTTTGTATTTATTCATTAATTTTTGTGTTTTATATTTTTCTTTTTCTTGTAAATGATCTAATTTTGGATTACTCGGATGTTTTCGGGGTCGTTGAATAAAAATTCAGTATCAAAAATGCAAAATTTCAAAATGATGGCGGGGGGAGAGGGGTAATATTTATTATTACGTAAAATCGACTTTGAATTTGATCAGAATGGGTTACTCCGTGTTTTCGGGGTCGCTGAATTCAAATTCGTTATCAAAAATGCAAAATTTCAAAATGGGGTGGGGGGAGCGGGAAAAAGTTATCATATCGTAAAATTTACTATGAATTCGAACTGAACTACTTGCTCGGGGGTTTTCAGGATCGTTCAATTTAATTTAGTAGGAAAAATGTAAAATCTCGATTCTGTAAAGTCGTTAATCAGAACTTAGTTTTCAGGGCATCTGATTTTGAATGCAGTTTTGAAAATTTAATGTTTATAACAGGATGGTGAAAAGGGGAAACGTTCAAACTGCGTCAAATTGACACTCAATTGAAATAGGACTCCGGGCTGTTGACTTTGATTGTAGTGTCAAAATTACGTGATTTTGTAACCCCTACTAAAGAATTAGAAAATTTTGCGCACAAATTAAATACTATGCCAATGTGCGGAGGGCGAAATCGTGAAAATGGACGCTTTCAGAATATTACAAATAACACTAAATAAACTTATTGTGTTTATAGCATATTCTTTGTATAAAGGATTCATAACAAAGAACACTGAGTGGTTGCGGTTGAATGAACTCATATTGTAGGTTAAACTGTATAGTATAGTATAGTATAGTATTTTTGGAGCTGGTGACAAGATATTTGCCTAGACACTTTGTCCGATAATCGAACTTTTGTGTCATGCGCCGTTGAGGCTGTGAGGCCTCCATGTTAAGTCTATTTTCTTATAGAAACTCAAAATGGAGAATATATTGCTATCCTTAAAATCTTCGGAAGAAAGAAATTCTTTGCCGAAGATGCTTTTTCTCAGCCTAACCTAACAAATGCTGGGCATTCGCACATTACATGTTCTGAGGTCTCTTCTTCTTCTAGACAAAACAGACAGGTGCTCAGCTAGTCCGATCTTATTAAGTGAATGTCGGAACAGACCATGTCCCGTGAAAATTGCCACTATCACTTTTATTTCGGCTCTATTGAGACTTCTCATGACTTTCGTTTTTTCCATGAGAAGCTAATTAGTCTTTTAGACTGTTTTAGACCTGGAAGTTTTTGCCAGTAGTCTATCCGGTCTTTGTTCATTTTATTCTTCGTGTATCCTATGATGGTATTCATGGGAACACCAAGGCAGGGTCTGGACCTAGAAATGAGCAATTTGCCGCCTTTTTAGCTAAGCATCGGCAATTTCATTCCTGAGTGTCCAGGAACACAACCAAGGGTTACCTTGTTCTTTTGCGCTAGCTGCTGCAGCGAGTCGTGACAGTCTAGAACCATTTTAGAATTGATTGCATACCCTGCAATTGCTTTAATAGCGGCTTGGCTGTCAGACCATATATTAATTTTTGCCCCTTTTAACCCTTTCTCGCGGTTTATCTCGGAGCATACTAAAATGGCCATGACTTCAGTCTGGAAAATACTAGAGTATTTTCCCAGAGAGATCGGTAGTTGTTTGTTGGGACCAGAGATGCCTAGTCCCACACCTATATCTGTTTTGGATCCGTCAGTGATCCGTTCTATGAGTGATTCTTTTTTTGAATCTTTTGTCGAACCGGAGAGTTTTGTTACATGTATCAGTGACGGCCGTCGTTAGATCAGGAAACCCCGCTCGATTAAGAATACTAAGTTCGACGCGGAGGCCCCCATAGCTTCTAGTCTTAGAGCCTCCGCTGCTGCCACCTGTTCCAATTGCAGGTGTAGGGGTGGTAGCCCCAAAATAACCTCAAGAACCGCGGTGGGACAAGATCTTATCACCCCCGTTACACCTACGCGAGCTAATATTTGAATTTTGTTTAGAGAGAGAATAGATCCCTTTTTTTTTGTACTTTAGGCCACCATACCAGGGCAGCATAAGTAATAATGGGTTTGACTATTGCTGAATACACCCAGAGGATGATATCTGGTCTTAGTCCCCGCGTTTTTCCATACATCCGATTACAGGCCCACATAGCTCTTGTCGCTTTATGGATTGTATAGTCAAATTGACTTTATCGGAATACTTCAACAAGACTCCATTAAAGTTTATTTCTCGTAGGGGAATTTTGTTTCTATTAGTAAACGGGATGACTACAGTCTTCTGCGCGTTTATATTGAGCCCCTCTTTTTGTCACCATTCCCTTGTACTGACCTCTGATCACTACTACAAAATCATCTGCGTAGCCTTGTGCATAATATCGTCTTCCCTCTAGCCTGTACAGGAGATCATCAACCAAAATCGTCCATAATAAGGGTGACAGTACCCCACCTTGAGGGCACCCTTTGATTTATTTGATTTTGATTTGTCTGTATCCTGTCTTGTATCGCCAGCACGATAATAAAGTTTGTTGTGGCAGTTTAAAGTGAGCGCAGTATTTTTGAGTTTCATTTTGAGCACCTGCAACATTCCCTTCGCTTCAAGAAGTTGCGATAGCGCGTGGATTCGCCTCCGAGGAGACGCAAACCGGCATTTGATTTGCGGCAGGAATTTTATATTCTCCACTTGGAGAATTTGTGTCATGCATTTCCAATATCCATGATCCAATTCCTGATCATTTCATATATGTGTTTAGATTTTAATTCTCGTTTAATGGATTGAAATGAGGCATTATCAAAAGCCCCCTCTATGTCTTGGAAGGCAGCTAGTGCTATTCCTTTGTTCTGGAGTGCAGTCTCCAGTCTCGACACTAAGGAGGTAAGAACCGTCACAGCTGAACCATCGGCTCTATAAGCAAACTGATATCTATGTAATGGAGAATTGTTTGCTATTTTATCTCTTATATACGCATCTATCATCTTCTCTAAGGTCTTTAAAAGTAAAGAACTGAGACTGATAGGCCTATATGATGTCGGGTTTTCCATATGGTCTATTACCCTGCTTCGGGATGAATACTACTTTAACCTCTCTGGATAGGGAGAGGTCAATTACCTCTTTTCTAATAGTATTTACAAAAGTAGGATCATTTCCTTTGTTTAAAACATTGACATTATATCTAGTAATAAATTCAAGTAAAGACTCATCTCTGTTATTGATGTTCGTGCTGCCCCACACTGTATGATGTTCATTGGCATCGCAGCCAATGATGTATTGGCGGTTTGTCTGGTGACAGTACTTCAGCAGATCTTAAATAACCTTTGGCGGTGCTGTTGTCTCTTCTCCGAGAAAGTATGCTGAGGCTATGACCACTTGTCGGCTTCCGATTTCGGCTGTAGCTACCACTAAGTCCCTGGATATAAATTCTGGAACTGGTAAGATCTTTATGCCTGAGTTGCATATAATAACAGCTCTTGGATTAGACTCACCTTTATAGTAGATAGCTTTGGTGTTTTTATTTCTAAGGCCCATGACTTGCCTCCCCAATCACCATGGTTCCTGGAATAGGCCTATTTTGCTATCTCCACAGGCCATCGTATGCCTAGCCACACTTGACGCGTCTTTGGCATGGTGCAGATTGGCCTGCAGAACTTTGATGTTGGTCATTTCCGGAATTTAGGGGATCTCTTCCGATCCCTTTTTGCCGTTCTCTCGGTCTTTGCCTCTTGTTTATATGCGCATTTAGGGCGCCGCTCCGACCGATTCCAATTTTTATTTGGATTTTCGTTGGCATTCAAACCAGAGGTGTTAGGAAGGTTTTGACGAGCTCCGGTTGAAGAGGTGCTATCAGATGACAGCACCTTTCTTACAACCGAGGGTCCGTCTCCATCCCCGCCCCTCTTCGGCGTTTGTGAATTGCCAACATGTTGATTCCCCGAGGCCTGTGGTTGTGTGGCGTCCATTGCAGCAGCTTCATCTTCTATTCCTCGGATTATTTTGGCAGCTTTCCCATGGAGTTTTACTTGACCGAAGCGGAAGCTAACCGAGAAATCTTTTTTTGCTAACTGAAGGAAGGATTCTTCATCCATTGCCACAGTCACCTGAACTGTACTTCTCTCATCAGCGCGACGGAGGGCGTTCCAGGTCGAGGTATCCAGGGGCGAGTTTTGCCCCATGATTAGCCACAGAATCCTTCATCATTCTGCTTCAGCTTTCATCCTTCGCGCTGTTCGGGAAGTAGCCGGTCAGTACCCTTGGCTTGGGGAGGTCAGCCTCCTCTACCAGCCTGGCTTCTGCTCCCTCCCAGAGCTTGAGGTGCTCCAGGCTCTCCCTCATCCATCCCGAAGTCCCGGCATCCGCACAGTGGAGAAGAAGCCATCCCGACCGGTGTCTGGAGCCCAAAAATTGGGGCCTTATCAGCTCCTGCCTGATCGAGAAGGGCCTCCTCCACCGCGCCCAGCTGTTCGGAACTCCAGACTGTCTGAGGGTAGTCCTTGGGCAAAAAAAGCTACTTGCGAGTAGCTTCTGACGGGTCCTGTGGCCGTTCCACTAGGAGAGTTGCCGCCAACAGGTTTTTTGAAAGTATTGGTTGTTGTTCTGCTTTTCTTTGACTGTCTTTGGCTCGCTGGAGATGTTGCATCCTCTGATCTTATTCTCTTGAGGCTCCCTTGCTGATCTTCTTTTTCCCGGGGTGGCATCTTCTCTTCACTCAGGGTTAGGGCTTCCTCCACGCTCTTACCCTGCTTAAGGTGCCATTTGAACCTCTTCTTCCTTGAGGAGGACAATCTCACCTTTTTTTTGTCCAGTGGGGTACTTACTGCCTCTTTGACCGTGCTTTGGACCTGTGATAGGTCAGAGGTCATGCTGACCAAGTCATCAATGTCGCTGGAGATACCTAAAGCGGCTAGCTCTGCTTCGACATTGATTTCGGAGCACTGGGGCCCACGGTCTCTTTGTTCCGAATCGGTTGAGGTTGCCTGAGGCCGTTCGGCGCCTTAGGCAACCCCAGTAGTTTTGACATCGGTTTGAGGTCGTCCGACCTCTTCCGGTTTGCCATTGTTGTTAGAGTTATTATTTTTATTAATCGGGTCCATATAATTCCCACGAGTAATGAAGGTCCATATAAGGTCCTTCCGCCGCAGCCCTCTTGCGATGGTCAGGCTAATTTAAACCGGAGGTCGCCCGGTATCCGGAGTCAACATACTAGAAATCGGGTTTACCCTCCCGATCTTGCAGGCTTTGGCGTATGTTGTCCCACCATACCATCAGGGTGTGTACGTCGTACACTATTCTTGGTCCACGGGACGCATAAAGCGCCCTAGCCATAGGCCGGCCTTTCGACCAAGCAAACAGCCTTTCCCTATCCGCCACCTGGACGCGCCGGATCGCTTGCAAGGCTCTAGTTTACCCGGAGGTTAAACTGTAAATACGGTATAAAGTTTACGAAAGATGGATTATTAATGGCTTATTGATCCAATTATTGAGGCTGAAGGACCGAACCAATACAATCTTGCGAGCGAAGCGAGCCGGGGGTCTAGGGGGCAGAGCCCCTTGGTAGGGTTGGCGGCCGAAGTCCGCAGGGGCGAAGCCCCTAGTTTCGCTTATTGTATTTACTATTATTATAACCTTGTTTATGACTTATGCATATTCCGGTTTATAAATTACTATGCAGTTGCCGTTATCGCACGGGTGCCCCCAAGCACCGTGCCGTTCCTGGGAACGAACACTATAGCTTTTAATATAGTTTACCCGTGTCAGCCGGCGTATATTCGAGACCTTAAATATCTCCAAGACCGCTGATTGGCCCACCGGTTTCCACGTGCGCCAGCCTATGCTGCCGAGTGGGATCGGGAAGGACGCGGTGAGCGTCGCAGTGCACACTTCTGTTTTTGGCATTCGCGCGAAAAGTACCACTAAAAGCATTCGATTCTGAAGCTCCGGAAGAATACCGCAATTTTGAGATTTTGGGTCCGAACCTTCTCGTTGGAGTAAAAAGGACGAACTACCGTTTGTTTTCTGGCTGAATTGGCGTACCCCGGAGGAAGCACCCCGACTGCAGTGGAGATCGCATCATCGCCGCTAACCCTCATTGTGTAGTGCAACCCCCTACGATTTTGCGGACATTTGCGTCTACTGCGTAAGTTGCGAACTTTTTATCTGCCCCCCCCCCCCCCATCCCCCGATTCCCCCTTTTGATTATTTGAGCCCCATTGCGTGTGCGTGGCCCTATTCGACCCTTCCGGTCATTTTACGAAGAGTTTCCCTCTTTGAGAGGATTTCGTATCTCCACGACCCCCTTATTATGTGAAATATATAGTTCCTTTTTTTTTAAGTGTTGATTTGCTTTTCTTTTTTCCTGTCCTCTGACTTTGTTTTAAATAAAAACCTCCCGCCTAGAAACGGGAGAATTGAGGCTTATAATGTATGTTGTACAATGATATTTCTAGGAATTATAGAAAATTCTATAGAGAACAAAAATTATAAACTACAAATAAGCAATTAACAGTGGTTGATAACAACTTAAATAAGGAATGCACGTTATACCATTTCGAATATTATTTCATTAACTTATTATATTATTAGATATCAATTAATTAATCTTTTCTTACTGAAGTGTGTTTGCACAGTTTTTTTAGATGTTATACTTTCAAATAACTATTACAGTTATTTGAAATATGCATGTATTACCTATACATGCATCTCTCCCTGTATATCAGGGAAGAGTTTTTTTTAATGTCATTTGAAATTAAATTTGAAATGCCTACTATATATGGAGATCACATATAAAATTCAAAGAAGTGGGTACACATATGTAAAATTAGTTTTATACATATTTTGTAAAAGCGGTATACAGAGAAATATTCCTGTATTACCTATCGAACTGTAATAGTCATCTGAAAATATAACATTTAAAAAAATATTATGGTATATTAATTATTTAAAAAATTTGTTATATGCAGTGTGCAGTAGATTAGCACTAGACAGCGTAGATGATGGAGTTTTGTGTTCGTGCATCAACATTCTCGAGAAAGTACTGCAGAACGATTGCTTTACTCCGAGTCAGAAAGAAAAGGTTCAACAATGGCGTAGCAGACTGGGCAATCCGAGATCTACTCAAAAGTAACTGTTCTTTTTATAATATAATATTTTTAATACATATGAAAATTTTCATAATTTATACTTACGTTCTTCTTGAATGTATTTGTGTTTCATTTGTATTTCTGTAGTACCTCGAAAAAGGGCACAGTCAATATTCAATTCACGGAATAATGCAATATTGAAATTACATTTTATGTACGAAAACATTATATTGACGTGGAAATGTCGTTTACTGTTTATGGCTGTTCATGACGGAATAGAGCCGTCAAGTAGAAAAAAAATGTTGACGTCATATTTCGATTCATCGATAAAACTACTAAACCACGTTTTATAATAAATCCATTGAAGTTTTATTCCACACACTTCAGTCACAATTCTTTTTCATACTAATGGGGTGTAAAACGTTAACATCAATAAAAAAAAAAAACTCTATACAGCCGTAAATTCATTAATTTTTCAGAAAAACGTTGACTTATGATTCGTTTTTGAGATGCACCATACAATGCATGTCTGGTCATTTTCATAGCAATGTACGCATCTATTTTTTTTTTAAGGAACATAGTATTGCTGATACTTGTATTATTTTTAACGATATAGGTGGCAACATTATACGTATAACAACAGGCGGTATTGTAATTCTCATCAACAAAACCTGCATAACAAAAAACCTAGTTTGAATTTGGGTCATTCTAGTGGTTCAAACTCATCGAATAATTTTATGATCAGTCCCCACAGAAATAGTATATCAACATCAACGCCATACTTACAAGCTAACCAAAATCAGGCAATCAATCCGACAAGCCTTAGAACAGTGCAATCAACAGAAAAGAGGCCCAGTTTACAAGAGACAAGTTTAGAGGTAATATTATTAGCTGAGACATGAATTTAGCCATTTTTAATTAACGCTGTTTCCGTTCTTGATGTCGCTTATAATTTTTAAGTTAGAACAAATGTTGTGCAACTTAATATTGATGATTTAATCTAGTTAAAAGCGTGCATTATCCAAAAACCCCTAAGCTCTAGAAAAATATAAATTTTAGCAAAATTTAATAAAATTACCATATAAACAAGAAAGCCCTCAAATGTACGGCTAACAATACGGATGAATATGTTCAAGTCTTAAGCCAGTAGTGCCCGCGACAGCCGTAAACTATGATGGAATTCACAACATAGTCATTCAATGCAAGACATTAAAATGTGTGGGATTTCCAGAGAATTCTAAAATGTGTATACATGGGTGTACGTATATAATTACAGTATATTTCACTTTCGGAATAATTAATTAACAGGCATTTTCTCGAAATAGTATATTCAGCTACTGACTGATAGTCTTGTAGTTCTTGTACAAAAATCGTGAAAGAATGAAGGGGAGCGGTCGCGCACTCGCAGTACATTAGTATACTGTTCACATTTCATGAGAAGTGTAGTCGATCGTCATAACGACTAACAGCATCTTTATACATACATATGCCCTGCAAACCATTGATTCGTCTTAAATCTGTAGTATACTTTAAAATTGTAAAACGTAATGGTAGCTTCGTAAACATATAGATTATTTTAGCACGTGCTAGTTTCCTTAGAAGACGCACGTCATCATTCCTCTCAATACAAAACAAATATAAACCCTCGCAGATTATCATAATTCTTACATACGTGTTCTAAAATTTGTATCCGTGTATGTTTGCACCACGCGACATACGACCTCCTTTCGCTGTTATTTGATGGTACTGTTTGATAACAAAAAAAAAATACTTAAAATGAAAAATAAACCAAGCTCATATTAAGAAAAAATTAGTTTGTAACTACGAATAGTGACAACAAATTTGATTTTCTAAAATATACTGTAACGTGGCAAACACGTTACAGCGGCAGTCCGGAATGGAATCAAATTCCGATGGTTTAAGACGACATAAATATCGGATCACCGATCACAACTTATTCGAAGTTGGTTATCTTTCGTGAAATCGGTTGTCTTTCGCGTAATTGTTTATCGGCGCTAATTCGGGTTCTTTTTAAGGGTCCAGTCTGGTTTGTTGGGCCAAAAAAAAGGAATTTTTCATGAATTTTTGTTGGGAAAAGTAAATAACATATCAACTTGAACCTTTTTTACATTTATTTGTAACACTTTTAAGTATGTTTAAAAAAATTTTCAGCTCATATTATTCATTGTACACCACTGCGCACAAAATGATGCCCCGTTCCGGAAATTCCCCTACCGTTTTATTAAAGCATTCATTGTTGTTTTGCGTATATCCTCCAAGACAACGGTCCAGCAAATCATTGGATGATAGGTCGTCGTAGATTGGTCTGATAAATTCCTGCACATTTTCGTCGAGAGGTGCGGGGTGATTGTAGTCTTCCAAATTTCCAGCCGCTTATGCCATTCGCCACTTACACCATGAATCAGATCCGCTCGAACAATGCTGATGCATAGGCTTCTCGTTTGTTGAAATTTTGTGGTAAAAAGTTGCCCACACGTCGTGTTTCATTTTTTCAAGATAGTTTGGATTTCGTCTTATTGCTAGTCCGTAAAAATTTGTTAATTCATTGATTAACTTGTCCGTTAATTTTCCAGGTCCACGTCCGCCGATTTTTTTGTTCGTTTTTTTCAATTTTCTCAATCTGGAGCCCATTCTCTTTTGAACGTGGTTAATACATTCTTTTTTTCGTACTTCATTGTCCTGATGTAATAGAGATTTAAATGTCTTGGTATTGCCGTCTCCAATGTAATTTTTATATGTCGCGGCCGTGTAAATCTTCCGCTCTTCCAAACATTTCTACGATGCTTTTCACTTCCATGCTCCCGGCACTTCCTTCGTGGTTTGCTTGGCACTCTTCTTTGTGATCTTCGAACCATGTTAGAAAGTCTGTTTCTTTTAATTGTTGTTTATTTGTGATGCAAGCTTTACAGAATGTAGATTTTACTATAATATCGAGCACTTTACCGGTGTAATGACCAATCAATGTAAATACGCCAAACATATATGAAAATCCCCGTTTACTCAAGGTTCCATCACCTGATACTGTTAATTTATTGTTTTCTTTTCCATTGTCAGTATTTTTCTTATTCTCTTCACGACCGGCTTTTTTAATAACCTCATTGTACATTGCACTCACAGAACTCAATATATTATCAACTGCAGCGTAATACATCGTTTTGTTCAGTGATTTGCTGAGATCCATTAAACTAATAAAAGTGTTCAATCCATTCAGCCCAACGCCTAAAAGCCTCATGGCAAATATCATTCGTCGATTTATTTCATATGCTTTGTTTTCAATTTTATTACAGGAATCAAAACACGATTCTCCGCATTTGCATATTACAGCAAGTTTGA